>BFEA01000036.1:1356176-1377428 GCA_003427395.1 Chara braunii
CACACACACACACACACACACACACACACACACACACACACACACAAACAAACACATACACACACACACACACGCACACACACACACACAACACGATCGTAATCAACGACTCGATAGACTGCCCTTCCCCCTTGTACCCCCACACCCGTGCCCCGCACGGTTTTTTCCCATGCCCCGACCCTGATCGCGCGAATGGACGCGCGACCTCGCTCCATCTGCGCCCGTCCCACGGATTGTCGTGGGTGCGAATCAACGCGCGGATTGTCGTCTTGATGCCCTGACGCGCGGATTGTCGTCTTGATGCCCTGACGCGCGCATTCTCACAAGCGCGTCCTTTTTCCCACAGGCCCTGCGTCGTTTTGCGTCCGCGCACGCGACAACTGGCCCCGACCACAATCTTTTCCCACAGGCCATGTGCCGCACACGACGGCTGGCCCCGACCACGATCTCACCATTTGGCACGCGACCTCCCTCCTCCAGTTCCGCCCGTCCCATGGTTTTTCGTGGGCCCACAGTTACGTGTGACGGCGGGACCGCTATAACTTTTAGGTGTATGGAGATATCGTCAAATATAATATATGAAGGGGTAACTACACAGGGGTCACAAAAACAGTTTGAAAATGCATTCGGAACAGGGTTTCTGCAGTCCGATCAGGCCTTAAGTTCCAAATGCATTTGAAACTCGACTCTGAAGAAAGGTCGCGTGGCCAAGTTTCGAAACTGCACTTCACTTTTCCAAGTAGCGCGTGGCCCAGGGTCTGTCCGTGGGCCGTAGTCTCGGGATTGAAAAGGCAGGAAGGCAGAAAGGTGGCGGGTGGTCCACGGTTGAACATGCAAACCCGTAATTCCTGCCATCTCCCTCTTCCTCCGCTTTTCCCTATCCCCTTCCCCTCTTCCTCCCCAGCTGCCCTCGTTGTCCTTTGTGTGTGTGTGTGTGTGTGTGTATCTGTGTGCTGCTCGACCCACAAAAGTGTGAATGTATCTGGTCAATTGTTTGTGTCAGATACATTCGCACCTTTTTGTTTTCTTTAACCATGCCGATCTTCAGGTTTCTAAGACCTTGCCATCCAAGACTCGCGAGGGTTCCTTGCCGACCACTCGGTTTCTAAGTCTTCTAGTAAGGCTTCAGACACATCCAACGAACAGAGTGTCGTTTGGTCTAGATGGGTCTGCGGGGTGACTAAAGAGTCAATAGCGTCGACCAACTCCCAAAGTGGTGAAACCGTGAAGGTACACCAACCACTTCAGCATGAGTAGATGCAGCTGACACTTCTACTGGCCAGGTGTGTTTCCCTGGGTGGCGCTCGTAGAAGCAACACTCTGGGTGAAAGATCCCCCAAACCACCTTTGGGTGCAACCTTTTGAGAAACCTTCACGTTCTTGCACTTAAATTGTTGGTGGCCATACTCGCTGCAGTTAATGCAAACCCCTCGCAAATACCGGTCCCTCTACACATCTTGATCCAGACCATCCCTCACCCAAGCCGAAGTCTTGTTTGAGTTTCGTGCCTGCCCTTGACTCTTTTGTTGACCACCCTCCCTGCGACCAACTGCCTTTCCTTTAAATAGGGTGGCAAGGTTACTACCCTCTACACTCTCCTCGCTGCCTATCTCAGTCTCCTCCACAAGTTCAGAAAGGTCGTCGATCTCGGTTTGATTGCCATCGGAATCAGCCATCATCAAATGAGTTTCGTTCTTCTTCCACTCTTATGGACTCTTCTTCTTTCTTCCATCCACAGCTACCTGCTGAGCCCCTCCAAACCTTGCGTCTAAATCTAAGGCCTTGTTGTTGAAAGACTCGAGGGTGTGATACTCAATGCTGACCTCACTTACCAACAAATTCGTGATGTCTTTGAGAAAACATCTCAAGAAAATGGTAGGAGGACTTGGGGATCATAGTGAACTTCCGATACTACTACCAGTTTCTTCACGACACTTGTGAGTTATCACGCCATTTTGAACTTCTTAGTGTCAAAACCGGCCAACGCATCAGTGGCTTGCTGAGCCTGCTAAGGGTTGTGCCAAACGCGCCGCCACTAGGTTCATGAAGCTTTCAAGTGTCTGGGTCTGCACCAGTCGTTCATCCGTCTCGCAAAACCCTTTGTCGCTATGTACCCATTCAACCATCTTGTTCCCAATCCTTCTAGGTAAGAAGCGACAATGGTCACCTCCTCCTCACGCAGTGTACGCTTGGGCCGTACTCGCAAAGGAATTGCGCTCAACCAAGTGTCGAGGGCCTCGTCCTTCTTATCTCCTGTGAAGACAGTCGGGGGTTTCATTGGGGTTTTCGGGTACCAAGGTTGTTGGGATCCAGTCTGTTCGACAAACTGTGTTGTTGACTGAACCGTCTGCTACCCTGAAGTTGTAGCAGCTGGACCTGGAGATGAAGTAACAAAGTCGGCGCTACTGCTGCCAACGTACCACTTGATGGGACACCAAATTGTAGAACAAATGGCCCTTTCATTGCCGGCAATTGAGCTGGCGATGCCACGATGAAAAACTCCTTGTTGCCAGACACTTGGCCTACTAGGTATGGAGGGTAGTGGTCCTCTCCTTCCCTGCACAACCATCAGTATTTGGTCAAGGGTTGACTAGTTCTTATCCAGCCGGCTATCAAAATACGCATTCATGTTTAGCAGATTCGCCTGAATGATCTTTCCTACATCATTCAAGGTCAAATTACCTAATGCAGCCTTATCGACCTCTCTTTTCTCCAATCTAGCCTAACGATTGCTACTCTGTTTGTTTCTTTTAGTAGCATCTCTTAGTTGCTTCTCTAGCGGTAAGCGGAGTAACTCTACTTGTCGGAGTTCTGACTCCTTTCTAGTAGGTGGGGGTGACAGGCTGTACTGCGAGCTTGCCATTTGACTGGTGGAGGGTCCTGCACTAGTCCCACTGGATGAGACTAAGGTTCCTGACGTTTGCTGACCTTAACAACAGAAAAATTCCCATGAGAAATGAAAGTTGAAAAAACATTCCAGAAAGAAAAAATCCTTCATATTTATAAATTATCATTCCAATGTTCGTCCAATTCTAAAATTTTCAATTTAATGTGACAAGTTCCCGTCTAAATATGAGTTTTCCCTTCGAGCTACATCTATTTGTTCAAAATGGAATGAAAGTCTGGACGAGTTTATGAAATGTCTTAATTAGATTTCCGTTCTACTGCAACAAATATCTTCTAATTTAGATTGGATTAACCTATTTATGACTGAAAAACCTTACATAGAATAACAGTCCAATTAAAATATTTCATGAACTCATCCAGACTTTCATTCCATCTCTAGCATGCAGTTCACATAAGAAGGGATACCCCATTCTTGGAAGGAAAGTTTTCAAGTAAGACGAAATTTTTTAAAATTAGAATGGCATTTTTTCAGATGGAATGAAAATTTGAAATTTGGAATGTAATTTTACGCTAGAATGATTATTTAATTCTGGGAAATTTTTCGGTTGAAGAGGTCGCTGCATATGTAGCCATTACTACTGTGCTAGTTGTTGCTGCTGCTAATGTTTGTTCCGCAGTTGCTGGTGCCTCCCTACCGGTCGACAAATGTCGGGCCCTTGCTTCGGCCCGGATCCTTCTTTCGTCCCCTGACAGCAAACCCTGAAACACTATCGGAATCCTACGTGTGTCCCGCCGTGTTTGCCTCCTATCATCAGTTGTCCCTTCCCCACTATTTGTACCCTTTATCAGCTAGGCAAATCACTATTTGCACTAGTGTCCTCAGTGGGGCCTACCACAACATATGTTTGATTGAGTTTTAAAATAAACTACAATAAATTTATTCAGCAAGCCAACTAGGCTATCGATCAAGTGGTGTCAATAACATTTACACAAACTAAACAAATGATATATCCTTATTTGATAAGTTCTCTCACAACAGCAACGAATCAGAAGTGGCTAAGGTAGACTACTACAGTTCCAGCCTGAGACTGTCTGTCAGGTTTTAGCAGTATGTCACCACAACTTATGAAAATAAAAATAAATCATTTGCATTGATGTATGCAGAAATGAAAATAAATTGTGTTTGTGTACAAACACCTATTGGAACCTTCCCTTTCCCTGTTTGTCGTGTGCACAACGGCCCACCCCTATGCCCAGGAACCCGCTTATGACCAGCACTGCCCGTTATTATCCTCGCGTGCAACGAGCCTTACATCCGACTGATCTGGCCGATCAAGGGGCACTTTAAGGACAACCCCCGAAGTCCTTAGGAATTATTTAACGCCGTAGACAAGATGACGATCACAACCAGCATTCAGATCAGATCCCGCCAAAGGTTCTTTATAGATGGTCAGGTTGACGTCTCGCATAAGACTGGTCAGTCCACGTTCCCTCTACAATGCAGCAAAGCATGTGGGGTGGCATGGTGACCACAACCCGTGCTTCGACTAGGGCCCTTGAGAGCCATCTCCCTCTCCGTCCAAATGCACCACCGGGAAGAATGTCGACTCTCAAGGCAGAACACTCATGACTCCTGAACCAGAAGAGGACACTCAAGTTGGACTCACTTCCTCACGGTAAGAAGATATAATTGAGATGGGAGATAAGGTAAGGGAACAACGTACCGAAAGATAGTTGCCCCCAACCACAAATTTCTCACCAATTGAGTTGACGTGCATTTTGATGACCGGTCATAGCCTCGATACCACACCCAATGCAATGGAGTGTCACCTCAGCCAAAATGCCATGTCAGCATGCTCTCATCATCTTGCGTATATCCGTTGTCGCCACAACTCCCACTTTGTTGCCGCATCCTTCCGCCTATGCTCCACTCTACCCGGGGCTCCCGGGAGTCTTCTATAACAAGCCAGCACCAATGTATCCTTACTGCGTAAAAGCTTCGTCAGCGCACCAAGTAACAAAGTCACCAGCGTCAGTGCTGGCGATAGCGAACCAACTCCGATACCAAATTGCAAGGATAATGATTGGGAGCGATAGACAAAAAAAACAAGTTGCAAAATCACAAAGTAGCTCAGATAGTTGTGTACGAAGAAGAGAGCACAATGCACCAAAATACCAAGTCAATAAGAGCAATACAATAAACTCTGATGTCAATGTCGCCACACTCTGGTCACACTAACACAGTATCCATTGTCCCTCCTACTGTCTGGCGCTCGTCGCCTAGCCTAGTACTCCAATTAACCTAACTATCCTATTTACGTTCTTGCAGCCAGATCACATGATCGCAGTTGAAGACCAATGTACGTTGACGTCATCGCCGATGCCAATGGCCAGCATACACCAGGTACGTGCTCTCTCCTCCCATCATCACACCTCGACTCCCCACCTCTGCATGCGCCTCTTACCCGAAGACCACCATCACCAACACCTACACACGCACACTAGGCCCGACTATGGCCGTTGTGCGCCCAATGCCACCACAATGCCCTCTTCACCACTTAGCGCTCACGCGTGCCCCAGCCTGCCTGCATAGCGCATCTTCGCACGACAATGCAGCAGCGTGGCCGCAATGCCTGCACAGGCCAACATGCCCTCCCATTGGGGCACACACTTTCCTTTATGGAAAGTATGCCCGCTGCTGGCTGGCCTTGCCAGGCATGTGGGGGCCCCAGTAGCTTGCTTCTGGCCCTAGGTGTTTGCGCCCAGGCCCAGTTTCCGATACAGGCCTGGGCCTCGTGCAGTTAGGCACGTTGGCAGCTACTTAGCCTCCAAGTGTTCGCAGCATTCTCATTGGCTTCCAGCTCATGTGTGACGATAATGCTGCTCTCTCATTGGCCCGCAGCCAGTCCATGATGTGTTTGCCTAACACAGCGTGTGCCCAGGGCGCAACCCCCTGAGCCTTGGGCTCAACTATACAACGCAACCCTTACTAAGTCTTTTGAAAAGAGCCTAAAGTCTCATGTTGCTCTGTAACCAGCTACCGTGCTGCAACTGTCTGAATCCCACTTAGGAAAAAATGTTGAAAACATGCCTCTCATGGATATTCAGGCCCGCCTTCACTTAGGGTGGGCACAGGCTTGCTAGGAGCCGCAGCCTAGAACACTTGTATGCAATAACCCATGCAGTATGCCTCGTGGAATGTTTAGGGCCTCGCCAGGCCACCACTCAGACCCAGGCTGAAGGGGAGAAAAGACCCCTACGTGGATTCAAGGCCTGAGCGGGCGACAATTGACCAAAATCAACTGCCCGACGTCCAACAGTCAAAGTCAAAATGGACCTAGCCCACGCCGCCGACCAGACACACACACTTGTTTGTATGCAGGTACCCATACAGCATCAGGACCAAGTGGAAGTCTGCAAATGTACACAATCTAGGCCCTCCACTATGAGTCAATTTGTACGGCTGTGGGAGGGAGACCAGAGGCCAGACTGCCACCTCAAACACTACATAAGGCTTGGTCTCCAAGAGGTCAACATTCAGTCTTGCTATGTTGCCTTGACACTGGCTTGACTCTAGCTGGTCGCTGGCTTAACGTTGGCTGGATGCTGGCTTGACGCTGGCTGTGCGCTGGTACTGTGGACGATGATGCGGGACTGTGGCAGCATTGCGTCTTCTCTGTTGAGCGCCAACCTTTGTTGATGTAGCGCATGCCACTTGTCTACATTGCTAATGTGGCGCATGCCACCTGTCTACATTGCTGATGTGGCGCAGGCCATTTGTCTTCATTGCTGATGTGGCGCATGCCACCTGTCCTTATTGCTGACGTGGCATTGGCCATGCTGTGTACATGAGGTGATTGGTCGCGACAAGGAGGGAGATCGGGATCTGTGGATGATTGGGGAACTGGTACTCACATGAGGTTGACATCGATACCGTGTACTGTTGTTTGAATTCATTCGTCTCAATGAGATGACAGTGCCATGTGGCACTTCTATGTGATCAGGACTTGTCGAACTTGTTGCTGGATATTGATTGATGACGTGGAGGCGAGGGGAAGCCCGGAGAACTCGGAGAAGGATAGGTCAATGTAGGGCTACTCTATTGGTGGTCATTGATTATCTATTCGACCCTCTTATCTATCTATTTTTCCTCCACTCTCTTCGTTTATTGGTAACGAGACATTGTATCAACATATTGGGGATATTGTGCAGACCTGAGTCAACTTGTACTTTGACGTCTGACGAGTATCTTCCAATCTGGGTTCATTACAATTTGGTAACTGAGCATACCTCCTTCATCACGATCTGCTATCAGGTGCTGATGTGGCACCTAGGTAAGTGGGAGGTGTTGCACATGCAGGAATGAAACACGTTTATTAACGCGCGCGGTTAATACCGCATGTCTAGACATTGAGTACCGCACGTGCGTGCAGCCTCCCTTAAAGTTGATGACGTGGTTACACTGAAGAAGATTGAGATACTGGTGAGAGCATCGTTGGCAACAGGTTGACGTGGCGCTGGTTAAGAGAGAGAGAGTGTGTGGATACTGGGACTGCTAACGTGGCGTGCTGCCTACGTGGGATGACGTAGGGATGCTGACGTGGCATCCTACTACTATTCGCAAGGCATTGTCTGACGTCGCACGTACCTGTGTCGCGATTGCTTGCCAACAGAGCGCTTCACATTTTGAGCTGGCGTGGCATACCAGTGTGGATGTGTTTGCAGGGCATTCATTGCTGACGTGACATCCCCCGTAGACCTTCCAGGTCATTGACGCTGACATGGTAGACTCTGCAGAGCTGCTGTGTTGGCATTCCAGGGGTGACACGTGGCATGCATGGCATGCTGCTGTGGGTGAGGTGTTGACCTTGCACATGTGTGTTGGCAGACAATATCGCTTCACAATTTGCTGTAGTGTCACGTGTCGCCCCTTGTGTTTGGTTGCATTAGTTCTGCAGATGGTACAACCGTAGGGGAAGGAAGGCTAACTATTGATTGTTGTTGGTTGTGTTGACTTACCTGTTTGGTTGTTCTGTAGTTGATGTGCATACTGAGATGTTGTGTTGTTGTCTTGATCACACTGGCCGTGGCTGCGGGGCTTATACACTTTTGTAGGACGTCATCACACATAGATCAGACAGCAGGAGTTAGACTAGGAGGAAATTGATTTCCATTCTTTTGAATTGATTTATTTATTTCTTGCTGTAGTAAGTCGAAACCATGTGTGATCGTGAAAATTATTATTGCTTTGTAATTATTTATTCTGCAGTAAATACATCATCTGAAAATGTCTTACCTCTAGAACTCTCTGCGTTTCTCCATTCTGACTCGCTCCATTCCTTACTTTCTCCTACCTGTCTCTGTCACCTTCTTCGTTGATGAGGAAGGTGGAGTGCAAACACGTGGCCAGATTGACAACAGACGACAACAAATGTTGGGTCGTCTTCAATAGCTTTAGAATAAGTTGCATGACGCTGGAGTCATGGTTGAACAACACGTACACAACCAGTTCGATCTGCGTGCCGCAGAAACCGAGCTATGGAAGGCTGAAACGATTGTTCAGATGATGGAGGTCAACGGGAGAGTGCAACGGACTATTGATCAGGGCCGAATGACCCTTGACCAATATTTCGTTTAGGAGCTGGCGAAGATTGCTGGTAATGTGCCGAAAGGAGAAGGGGAAGTGAAAGAAGAAAAAAAGGAAAGAAGTGCAAATGCTTGAACTGTCTGAGGAATTGATGATGACAAACATTAGACAATTAGAAGAGACACTAGATGCAGGAAAGAGAAAGATTGAAGAGTACCGAAGGACAAAAATCGAAAAAAAAAAAGTGAGAAAGGAAAGGAGAAGAAACCAAACAACAATTTCATTTTGAAGGAACAGAAACTGACCTTGCATTTGTTCTTCATAACTTGATGGACCACCTTGCACGCCTCGAATTGGAGATTGATAGTAACACCGCCGCGGTGGAGACAATGACTAGACTGATCAAAGAGAAAGATAAGGTGGTGTATGGCGAGGTTGCCAAGGGGGGAAAGAAGATAGAACCCCAAGACAATTTAATGAAAAATACAATGAAAATCACGAAAGTAACGCCGAAGAAATCGGACGGTTCCAAGAAGGAATCCGAGAAGCCAGCAGAAAAGAAAGAAGAACCCGCAAAAAAGAAAGAACCGGCCAAGAAAGTAGAAAAACCGAAAAGGAAGGAGAAGGTGAAGATAAAATTGTCGTTCACCTCCAACAATAAAAAGGAATAAAATTTATTATTGTGGATTGCTGAAATCCAGACCTATTGCACCACCGCTCCTGTTGAGCCCGAGAATCGGGTGGCCTTCTCTACGTCGTGTTTGGGAGGAGTGTTTAAGGAGTGGGTACTATCCAAACCTAACGCTGTTGGCTTTGAGGACATTGATGAGTGGACAAAGACCTTGACTCTCCGATAATTTCTCCAAAAGATTAGGGATATATTCTTGGATAAGATGACGACCGATATTACCTTTGATGAACTCACCACCATAGCCACAAGCGTTGAACGTCTGTGGATGCTTTGTCACGTGAAGTGGACCGTCTCTTGCAGGTACCTGGATTAAACTTGCAGTATAACCAGGTTCTATATATATATTCACGTGCTTTGTCCGCACCCATTTGCGGACAGCTCGTGGCAGAAGCAAAGTCTGGAAAATACAACCATAGGCAATTTTGCGATCGTGCTCTCCAACGAGAGCAGATGCTCACTCAGGTAAAGGGCACATATGCCTCAGTGGTAAAGTCTAGACTGGTTGGTGGGTATGACAAGCGGGTCCCAGGAGCATATACTCATCGTCTTTGACGATGAGACCATAGAGAAGTTACCCTTTGACGAGTCTGAGGAAGGAGGAGGTAATGTCGGCAGCGAGTTTGGGAAGGGTGACATCGCTGCTGTAGTGGCCAACAAGGGTGACCTAAGTCAGTGGAAGAAGAAAAGGCAGCCACGCTCATTTCCCGAGCATCCCGACATCACATATGGAAAGCCCTGGGAAAATATGGGAATGACACGTGAGGAGTGACAGTCCAAGATCGACAACCGTCAGTGCCTCAAGTGCCGAAACGTAGGACACGTGATAGCCTGGTGTCCTTTGATTAGAAACCCAAAAGCGAGTAGCCAGTAGGAGTAACATCTGTTCCTACTGAGTTGAAGGGTTTAGACAAAGATAAGGCACCGACAACCCCTAATGGCAGAGGATGACTCTTCTTCGACCCGTCGTCCAGAGCACCCCGACACTGTTTTTTGTTCAGTCTCACTGGATGATTCCCTTGACAAGCTTGACAATGAACTCATAGCACTTCAGAGATCGTGGGCTAAGAAAGCTAAGTTTAAGGGTGAACTCGTGATCCCAGATATCGAGATTGCACATACGCGAGTAGGTGCACTTTTAGACCGAGGATCGACGCGGTCTTACATCTCAGGAAAGACAATTCGCAAATTGCATCTGGGAATGAAGGTAAGAGGCTTACCTAGACCTATCACGTCTATGCTGGCTGACAAGAGCACGATCATTGTCTCGCAATACGTCGATCGTGTCAAGTGTTACTTTAGGACTAAGGAAGGAAATAAAATTTTGCATGAGATATCCTTCCTCATTGAAAAAAATATACCTTTTAACACGATTCTGGGGATGGATTGACACGAGGACGTCCAACCAAAAGCCAGGTTCAAAGAAAAAATTATAAAACTAAAGGGCGAAAAGTACGAAATGCGAGCGATCAAGTTCTACCATAGGTCTGACTCTGACTCAACCTTGTTTTTCTGTTGTATGAGTTACCCAACCTTCAGATCGATGGTCGCTAGGAAAAAGTTGGATCCAGATGACATTGATGATAGTACTCATTAAAGGAGTAGGAGAATGTTCCTCATCCTATCCTCCTTCGATTGAAAAAACTTATCGAGGAATATAAAGATTTGCAGATTGAGTCTATGAGAATCACTAAGCGTGCTATTAAACACACGATCAAGATTTTTCCGAAAGTAAGATTTCCAAGAGTCTCATCTACCGTATGTTTCATAGGGAACTTGAGAAACTTCGCAAACAACTGCAAAAATTTATGGATAAAGGATGGATTCGCCCTAGCTCATCTCCTTACTGTGTCTCTGTCTTATTCATGCCCAAAAAGGAAAGGTGAACTTAGATTATGCATTGATTATTGTGGGCTGAATTTCGTCATTGTAAAGAACACGGAACCACTTACGCGCATTGACGACTTGTCGGACCAATCGCAAGGATACAACTACTTCAGTACAATCGATCTCATGTCAAGGTACCACCAGATCGAGGTGGTTCCTGAAGATTAACACAAGACAACTTTCCAAACCGGATATGGTCACTACGAGTTTGTGGTTATGCCTTTCGGTTTGACTAATTCACCTGCGATCTTTCAAAGGTCAATGAATGAATCGTTTCGTCAACGGTTGGATCAATTTGTAGCAGTCTATTGCGATGACATTCTAGTGTATAGTAAGACACTAGAAGATCACAAGAAACATCTACGAATGGTTTTGCAAAAATTGCGCGAGGGCAATTTCAAACTGAACTAAAAAAAGCCTAAGTTTGTTAAACCCGAAGTCTTTTACTTAGGGCATATAGTGAATGAAGAGGGACTAAGGCCTGAAGAAAAAAAGATAACAACAATTAGAGATTGACCCCAGCCTAAGACTATAACTAAGTTAAGATCTTTTATAGGACTTGCTAGTTATCATAGGAAGTTCGTCATAAACTTCTTTTTGATAGATGCTCCTATGAGAAGACTTCTGAAGAAATAAAAGTATTGGTTGTGGGACAACGTCTGTGAGTCGTAGTTCAGGAAGTTTAAACATTTACTGACTTACTACCCTGTCCTAAAAATTGTTGATCCTTTTCTCTCTTTCATCGTCACAACTGACGCAAGTCAGTATAAGATTGGAGTTGTGCTACAGTAGGACGACGGCACGGGATATAGACCTATTGACTTTATGTTCAGAAGACTTTCGTCACAAAAGTGACCAACTCCACCTACGAAAGAGAATTGTATGCCTTAGTTATTGCACTGGACACCTGGAAACACTACTTGTTAGGGAGATACTTCACTGTCTACTCAGACCATTCTACTGTGAAGTGAATCAAGACTCAACCTAGACTCTCTGATAAGTTAGTTAAATGGTCCGCATTCATCGACATCTTTGACTTTGAATTGAAATCAATCAAAGAAAAGTCTAATGCGGTTGCGGATGCTTTGTTAAGGCATGCAAATTTCTTTGGAACTATTATCTCCTACCTCAATATCGGGAATGAACCGAATGAATAAATTAGAAAGGGATATGATAGTGATCCTATTTGGAGTCCTATCATCGAGACTCTAAGAAAGAACCTTGAACTATTTCCAGAATATCGAATGGATGATGACTTACTCTTCTACCTAGATAAAACCGAAAAAAAAATTATGTATTCCTCATCAAGAACAAAATCAAAAGTCTAATCATTGGGGAATATCATGATGTTAAGGGTCACTTTGGTTTTAAGAAGATGTATACTGATATATGAAAATGCTTTGAATGGAAAGGAATGAAAGAGGATGTACTAACCTATGTGCGGACTTGTCTTGTCTGTCAGAGAAACAAACCCTCACATGAGAATCCTTTGGGATTATTGAGACTACCGCCTATTCCAAGTGAGTCTATCTCCATAAACTTTATGAGTCTCACTAAAACTCAAAATGGCATCAGTCAGGTAATTGTCATTATCGATAGATTATCAAAATATGCTATGTTCATTCCTTTGCCAGCCGAAGCTAAAACTGAATTGATCATCAGAAGTTCCAGATGTGATGGGTTTCTGAGTATGGATTTCCGAAAACTTTTGTTTCTGACAGGGATGTTCTGTTCACTAGTCTATAGTGACAAAAGTTGATGGAAATCTATGGTACCACGTTGACCATGTCGTCAGGTAGACATCCTGAAACGAATGGCCAAACTGAACAAATGAACCGTCTGTGCCAACAACTTTTGCGCATATATGTTCGACCCGATCGAATAGATTGAGATTATAACTTACCTAAGATTGTTAGTGTCTATAATAACAGTATACATACTGTTACAGGTAGAACGCTTAATGCACTGCATAACGGTTGGAGACCTCGACGTCCCATGGATGCTTTAACTCACGACCAGATTCAAAGGTTACCTGTAGGAACCCGTGAATTTGCAGTTTTGTATGACGAAGATATTAGGAAAGTGAAGAAAAACATACAAAAAACCCAGCTATAGATGATTGAGCACGCCAATAAACATCTTAGGCCTTCACGGTTTCAAGAAGGAGATCTCATATGGTTAAGTGTAAAAAGTTTTCCCTGGAAGAAAATGTGTCTAAAAAATTGTTCTCTGTCTATTACGGACCTTGGGAAGTTTTCAAGGTAATTGGGGATGCAGATGGACCTTCCTACCGATTAGATGTAGCCCCACACCTGAGGATGAATCCTGTCTTTCATGCCTCTAAAACTCCTGCTATATGTAGAGGGAACTGAGTTTTCCTAATAGACCATCTATGTTCCCCCCTTCCTTGAATGGAGGTTACGAAGTTGAGAAGATTTTGAAACATGGCTATTTCTCTACAGGCGGCAAAGGACGACCGCAAAAGCAATATAAGCCTATAAGGTGAAGTTCAAGTCTCAACCCCCTATTGAAGCTAGATGGTTTAGTAAAAAGGAACTCTTACCTATAGCTCCTGATATTATTTGTTGCATATAAACGTGGGTTGAAAGAAAATCGATGTGTTTCTGTGATGAAACTGGAAAATTGGGCCGGCAGGAATGCAATAGCCCATGCACTATGCCTCGTGGAATGTCTAAGGGCCTCGCCAGGCCACCACTTAGACCCAGGCCGGAGGAAAGAAAAGACCCCTACGTGGATTTAGAGCCTGAGCGGGCGACAATTGACCAAAGTCAACTGTCCGACGTCCAACAGTCAAAGTCAAAATGGACCCAACCCAGACCATTGGTCAGACGCACACACTTGTTTGTATGCAGGTACCCAGACAACATCAAAACCAAGTGGAAGTCATCATTGCTCTGCAACTGTACACAATCCAGACCCTCTACTGTGAGTCAATCTGTAAGACTGTGGGAGGGAGACCTGAGGCCAGACTGCCTCGTCAAACACTACATAAGGCTTGGTCTCCAGGAGGTCAACATTCAGTCTTGCTATGCGGCCTCGACGCTGGCTTGACTCTAGCTGGTCGCTGGCTTGAGGCTGGCTCGACGTTGGCTCGACTCGGGCTGGATGCTGGCTTGATGCTGGCTGTGCGCTGGTAATGTGGACGATGACGCGGGACTGTGGCAGCATGCTGGCGCCTTCTCTGCTGAGCGCCAGCCTCTGCTGATGTGGTGCATGCCACCTGTCTGCATTGCTGATGTGGCGCAGGCCATCTATCTTCATTGCTGATGTGGCACATGCCACCTGTCTACATTGCTGATGTGGCACATGCCACCTGTCTCTATTGCTGACGTGGCACTGGCCACGTTGTCTACATGAGGTGATTGGTCGTGACAAGGAGGGAGATCGGGATCTGTGAATGATTGGGGAACTGGTACTCGCCTGAGGTTGACATCGATACCATGTACTGCTGTTTGTCTTCATTCGTCTCGATGAGATGACAGTGCCATGTGGCACTTCTATGTGATCAGGGCTTGTCGGACTTGTTACTAGATATTGATTGACGACGTGGAGGCGAGGGGAAGCCCGGAGAAGGAGTGGGCAATGTTGGGCTACTCTATTGGTGGTCATTGATTATCTCTTCCACCCTCTTATCTGTCTATTCTCCCTCCACTCTCATCGTCTATTGGTAACGAGACACTGTATCAGCATATTGGAGACATTGTGCAGACCTGAGTCAACTTGTACTTCGACGTCTGACGGGTATCTTCCAGTCTGGGTTCATTACATGTATGTCTGATCAGAGCCCCGTGAGGCCTCATGCCTCACATAATTATTATGATTTTATTATTTTTATATTATTAGTATTTTATTACTATTTTTATATTATTATGATTTTATATTTTATATTTTATATTTTATATTATTATTATTAGTATTAGTATTATTATTATTATAAGGGACAGCTCCTAACACTAAAAGAAAACAGAATAATGGCAGCCCAGTGCGCAAGGCTGGTTCTCAAATATGACTATGCAAAATATAACTCAACGCACACACACCTCGTCCCATCAATGCTGGCAGAGCCATGGCCACTGCCTTCTCATTCCATCCGGTTTCGAACCCATGAGCTGTTTGCTCATAAACAGTTACATGTTTGCACCGTTCAGCCACATGGGCTGGGCCACCACGAAAATTATGATCCCTATGGGCATCAGCCACATCGCAAATTTACAGCAAACAGGGTGGTAGCCCTGCGGATGTCGACCCGGCATTCTCAAACATAAAGGGTCTCGCAGCTGACTCTCGCTCCACTACTCTAGACTCTCCAAGTTTCAAGAGTAACGCCTCGCTCCACTTACTCTAGACTGGAACTCGTGACAACACCCTTCAAGAGCTGTCAGAAAGCACTCTTGAAGGGCACTCTCTATTTGTATAGAGTTCACAGCCTGCAAAGCTCACAAATTCTAGAGTTCTCCCTCCTACCCCCGCTCCGGCCTCTTTTTTCGTGAGTGTGTCTCCTGCCGCGACTGTCAGAAGGAGCTAGCGCTGTCGTGTAGCGCTGTAGAAGCGCTCACAAAAATCGTGAGTACTCATGCTTGGCTTGGGACCCGCTTGTGAGTGGGACAGTGGACGAAACAGACTTGCGGGGGAACCGTTCGGACGAGGGGCGCCCACAACATGACAACTTGAAAGGCGCTCACCGGAATGTATCCACCGCTAAAACATGGCCATATGCAGTCGCTGTTTTTTTTTTTTTTAACGCATTCGAATCGCTCTTCCACCTCCTGAAGCCTGTTTCCTTCAACTTGCACTGTGGGCGATTGGGACCCTTGGAGACCCGTCATCCCATGGCTCTAAAATTCAAGGTTGGCGGAGCTGCGCCCCACGGAAGGTGCCATCTCGAAAGCGGAACCCGCTGGGGAGGTTCGGTACTCTTGCAGTCCAGTTTCGAGAGTGACCGGCCTCGCTCCACTTACTCTAGAAACGGTGTCAGAAATTTGTGAGTGCTTCTTCAGTCTAGAGTAAGTGGAGCGATGCCTCCTTTTTCACGTGTTCTAGACCTCTGACAGCTCTAGAAGCACTCACGGATTTTTTCGTGAGTCGAGAGTAGTGGAGCGAGGCCCAAAATATAAAGGAGGGACATTCAGCTGGCTTGACAAGTGCTTCAGACCAGCTTGAAAGCAATCATGTGTTGAGATCAGTGAGATGTCTTTAGACTTTTTCCCATCCAATATTGAAAATTCAAAAACATTGGATGTCATAGAAAAAAAAAAAAAAAAAGTTCATTTCAATCTGCAATTACGAGTCTTGCAAAGCGACGACTTGCACACACACACACAGTGACACTGGCCCCACACATACATACTCAGGGTGTAATCCCGCTAGGGCTCCCTTGAAAGATATCTGAACATAACTGCAGTCAGAGAAATACAGGACCAGGCATTTTTGTGGTCAGATACATCCGTGAAAGCCCTTAGCTTTTTTTTTTTCTTTTTTTTTTTTGGAAGTGTAATATGATCTCAGTCAAGTCTGAGGTTTGGCACAGTTTTTATCTCAGGGGCAGGCAGGGCCCACAGGTAGCTGCTAATATGAGTATTTGATGGTCAGGAAGTATGAACCTTGCCCATAGAAAGGGCTAGGTTCCATCTTCATTCTGAACCTATCATTACCACTAGTAGGGGCTGACCCTTTGCCACTCTCACATGATCTATCCCAATCATCGAGGACAGTCCATTGTCATTAGGCCAGCCCAGCCTGCAGATATCTTTTTTTTTTTTTTTTTTTTTTCAACTGCAGATATCAATGGTGCGGTAGAGCCAACACCATGCTCCCAATTATGTGGGGGGGCAGTACATTTTTTTTTATTTATTTATTTATTTTTTTTTGTGGTGGGCGAACCAGCCGACTGCAGTCTGTTTGTTCATACATCGGCAGAAATTAGAACAGCTGAATGGTGCGGAAGAGCGGGCAACAGCATCATGCTCTTGCAGCCACTTGCCGTTTCGAAAAGGTATTATCTATCCATCATCCTGCGCCGTGCGCCTGCCGTCCTGACAACAGGCTCCTGCTGCCTTCTGAATCATTGGTTCCTGCTATTTTTTAGGCGTAGCTTCTGTCATTATTGAGTCCATCCAGTTCTGCTTCCGGATTCGAACTCTTCATCTGTATGTGACTAACAGTTACATGGGTGTACCAATCAGTCAAATGGCTGGGTACAGGCTACGGCAGTTCTCATGCTTGTCAGCTGCCATATATCTTTTTTTTCTTTTTTTAATTATTATATTTATTTGGACCATTTCTCAATTTATGCGTGTCATTCTTGCGCAGGACATCCGTTAAAATTGGAACGATACAGAGAAGATTAGCATGGCCCCTGCGCTGCCATATATCTAACAAAATGCCTGCGGCTCCTATCAGCACCCTTAGCATCAGCCCCGGCTGTTCACATTAGGGTTGTGCCAGTCTCACCAAGTATCCCCGTGTTTTTTAGACTGAGTGTTCGCATATAGTCGGCAGTACTGTTGTTTTGTTCCTTGGTCTCGTTCTTCGGCTGGACAGGGTCCTTTTGTCAGTTTGGGTCAGACTGGGCCCTTTGTCTATGATGGTTCGGGTAGGATTAGGTCATGACCCCTCCGGTGATCCCTGAACCTTAATCAGCAGCAGATGGTTTGGGATTTAAGACTTTTGTGTGTTTGAGTAGGATACCCGGACCTGGACGGTACCGGGCCTGGTAGTGGGTAGCATGTTTTGACACTGTACCGAGCAGACAGAGATTATATAGTGTGTGGGCACGACTTTCTCGACCTCTTACGGAACACTCACTGCCCGGCGATGATCGTTGGGTGGTTCCTGGGATCGTGGAATGTCAATTTGCCGCAATTTTCGAGGTTTTTTGTTCTTACACACTATGCTGTCCAGTCACCCGCTTCTTGGTGTGTGTCGACTTCCAGTCACCCGCTTCTTGGCGTGTGTTGACTTGACTCTCATGTGTGCTTGAGATGTGATATGATGCTGTCTATTGCACGGCGTGTGAGCGATCCTGGAGTCAAGTAGCCAGGATAAGTGAGCACAAGTGACTTGGTTACTTGGTTACTTCGATACCTTTACTTTGTTCTAATTGGTGCCACTTCGAGCGGTGTTCTTTCCGTACACGTGTCACTTCGTCCATGTCGTCTACTACCAAGCGCTGGAGCTACGGCTTTTGCAGCTGGGTGGACTTTTTCTCGTGGTTGACCTCCGTGGTCCTCCATCCAAGGAATGGCTGGACACGGGGATAATCATGACTTTGGGGGCAGCAGTCGCAATCAGGGTGGAGGCGGATGGGACTACGGCGGACATCGCGAGTATGGCGGAGGACATCGAGGTTATGCGAGCGATCGTGGTGATAGTGGCGACAGAGGTTACGATGGTGACCGGAGGTCCGGTGGGGAGCGGATCTTTGATCGAGGCCTGTGGCCGGGACCCCCTATCTGTTTCAATTGCGATGAGCCAGGCCACTATGCGAATCAGTGTTCGCATCCAAGGTGGAACTCACATCCTTCGACATCGGCAAGCCGTGGTGGCTCTAGCCCTCCTAATAGACCGAACTTCAGCAGGTGCCAGCTATTGGACCCTCTGGAATCCAAAGTAGCTGAGATTGGTAAGAGTGTTGCTGCAGTTTGCCAGTATGTCGAAGTGGAACAGCAGAAGATGGCTGCAAAAGAGCGCTGTGAGGAACTACTTTCTGCAACCACGCGATCTTCTGCGCGAGGCTACGGCGGGAGTTGAAGTTGGTTGAGTCGGGATGGCCTGGTGAATTGCGTGGATGCCCTTGCTTTATGCGTCCTTGTGTTTTCGCGTCCTTTTGGAAAGGGGGGTTGGGGCTGGCCTGACAGTGGTCCCACTACGGTTGATAGTTGATCGTGCCTTAGTGAGCGCGATGAATAATGGTTGCCATAGCTTCTTTCTTGTTCTGCTGTGGGAAAGGGGAATTTTGGCGTGATTGTCGTGCAGGGAAATCTTTTTGAATTTTCAACTGATGTCGAGCCCCTGTGGGCTCTCGGAATTTGTTTCGTTTGGATTTTCTTTTTGCAACTAGGATTTAGACTACGAATTTGGGCACATCTCAATTTCTGCTGCGCGGCGCTTCCTGCTTGCGCACTATGTATCACCCGCGGTCATGACCGCGGGCCCTTTTACCGCACGCGGTCGGGATCCAAACCGCCAACCGCGGCCCCAAAACCCGGCAATTTTTAAAAAATAGAATAATAGAACCAAAAAAAAAACAACAAATGGGGTTGTATGGTTTTCCCTACATCCCCATATTTTTGTTTTTGGATTTTGATGTTTTTTGTTATTTTAAAAAAATAGAGAACGAAAAAAAAACAAGTATTAAAATCAAAAGAAACACAATAAAAAAAGGGATTTTTTTTTCCCGTTTTTTCTTGATTGCTGGTATGTGTGTGTGTGTGTGTGTGTGCATGTGTGTGTGTGTGTGTTCCGAGATGTCTGTGTGTGTGAGATGTCTCTGTGTGTGTGTGTGTGTGTGTGCGTAGGGGGTGTGTGTATATAATACAAGGCCATCCCATTCAGAATGGGACGCTAGAGATTGCCATTACGTCCACAGTTAGATCGGGGGGAAGGGGAGTAGTTAGGTACAGGGTATATCAAGGCATAGATTAGATAGGGAGCAGGTTAGCAGGGTTAGAGTTAGTAGGTTAGCATGGTTAGGAAAGGGTATGAAGACCCAGCCGTAGGGGGGGGTGCACGCCCTTAAGCACGCTTTTCGCCACCTAGCACCCATAGCAGCTCATCAGAGGGATTAGTCGCTAGGCTCCAGTTATCATGGGGGTGTGGGTAAGGTTCCAGGGGGTTGTAAGAGGTTCAACACAGGCAGTTAAAAGGTTCGGATGCAAGGGATCCATACCTGTGTAGTCAAGGCTGGTGAAGCAGTCACATCAGTAGCCTCCATGGCTGTGTCCGGTGATAGCAGGCGAACACTCAGTCGCTAGATTGTGCGGAGCGCAATGCTCAGACGCTACGTTGCTCGTAGCGGATGTATTGTGCCTTACCAGCCGGCGAGACCAGTTCAGCTTGCCTGGTTGTTCGCGTATGTAGAATGTCTGCTGAGCAAGAGTAATGCGAGCAGCACGAACTCGTATGCATACACCATGGAATACGGGTGAGCGCAGGAGGAAGATGGTGTGAGGTTGTAGATAGTTATAAATAGCATGTGCAAGCATCTTGGTTAGGGGATGTGGGCGTATGGTGGGTACAGGGATTCGGGAGGGTTTGTGTATGTCGTGGTTGGATTATGGGAGGGGCTCATGATGCTCAGGGGGGAGATGGTAAGGGGGATCGGATGGGTTTTGGGCAGGGGTCTGGAGGCTGCACGGTAGCTTAGTAGAGTAATGCTTCGCCTATGGGTTAGCGTTGCGCTAGGGGGTGGGTGTGTAGTTCTCGCCATGGAGCGCAGTGTACGTGATGTAAGTTACGTAGAATCCAAATATTTTGTCTTTGTTGCGTTCTGTCTTGTAGCGTCGTATCGTGCTTTTGCTATGGTGGTATACGGGTTGCAGCGTCAGCAAGAGTTTTGTCATGGGATAGTGGCGTTTCGTCTTGAGTGTCTTTCACCGTTCGTCACGTTTTTGCGCCGTTGCCGTAAGTGGGGTCGTTTTTTGTTTTTGTTTTTTTGGGCCATGTACCCTGTAACCATTTTGTCTTTTGTAGGGAGTTTTTTTGTTTTTTTAGTGGGGGAAAAAAACAGGGGGGATTGTATCATGTAGCGGGGGAGGACAAGGGATTTTTTTTGGGGGTGACGACATCTTGTTGTTCCTATAGCTAATTGGGTGTGCGACAGAGGGTTTTTTTTTTTTTTTTTTTTTTTTTGTGTGCGCGTCATTTGTGTCTGTGTTAGTCATAGTTCTTTGCTGAGTGAAGTGTGGGTAGGTTGCTTTTTTAATTTATTTTTGGCTTAGTAGTTTTATTGTAAGGGTTGAGGAGTAAAAAATTATTATTATTTTTGAATTATTTAATTGAGAAAACTACGGCGCAGTCAGGGTTACAGTTTGTAATTGCATTTGAAATTGCATTTGAAACTGCGTTTTAGAAGTTTGAAACTCGGGCTGGTTTTTCTAGCAGTTCAGTCAGGCACATGGCCGTTTCTCTTCGTTTTTTTTTTTTTTTTTTTTTTTTTTTTTTTTTTTTTTTTTTTTTTTTTTTTTTTTTTTTTTTTTTTTTTTTTTTTTTTTTTTTTTTTTTT
>BFEA01000036.1:1396824-1410525 GCA_003427395.1 Chara braunii
GAGAGAGAGAGAGAGAGAGAGAGAGAGAGAGAGAGAGAGAGAGAGAGAGCACCCGACCATGACAACGCTGACAGATGAAGATGACGAGGAAGATGCAAGATAAGGAGAATGAGCATGATTTACGAGGACAAGGTTAGATACTAATGACATCAATCACATGTTGCAGCCACGTGGCTGGAAACTTGAGCTGCTTCACGCGGGGAGGGTTTTGGGGGGGAGGGGCGTCACATGTTGCAGCCACGTGGCTGGATCGTTTATCCATTTTCATTATTTTCCCTTTTTTTTTGGTGAGTGTGCGTCTCTGTGTGTGCGTCTCTGTGTGTGGGTGTCTGTGTATGTGTGTATGTGTGTGTGTGTATGTGTGTGTGTGTATGTGTGTGTGTGTGTGTGTGTATGTGTGTGTGTATGTGTGTGTGTGTGTGTATGTGTGTGTGTGTATGTGTGTGTCCATGCTCATCGGCAAATTTCTGATATGCCCTGGTAGCATCTCTCCCGGGGCCAGGGAAAAGACTGCGAGTGTCAACAACGGCCCCAGGGGCTCGCTGGAAAGATGTGGCAGTACCAATAAGGGCATATGGGAAACTTTTGTGCTGGTTCTCAACGGCCATCTGGTAGGGGCATACTGAAAATTTGGTACTGGTACCGGTAGGGGTATATGAAACATTTTCAGGCCCAAACGACGCCAGGGGTTTTCTGGAAACATCATTTGTCATCAGAGGGGCGCGACAAGGTAAGTCAGCCGTCAGAGGGGCACGCCGCAAATAAACGAAAACTTCAGGGGCATTTCGAAAATTTACCCTTTTTTTTTCCCTCTTTTTTTTTGCCTTGTCCTTTTTTCTATGGTAAAGCTGATTTAACTGTCAGACTGTGTCTGGTTGCCCTGCTTGGACATTAGCTGGACCTGGCATGCGGTGTTTGCATCATTCAGACGTTACTCTGCTGTGCAGCTGGATGGATTTTTTTCAGGGCTCTGCCATCCACTACTTCAGACAGAGCCCTGACAATGGTTAACCCCACTGTATCTCTGGTCGGTGGGGCGAACACGTCGGATTGTCCGCGGTTCTATCTGTAGATTCAAGAACAGTAACTGTTTTTTTCTTGAAGTAAGGGCCTCGCCACACCACTGTCCAAACGAGAGAATAGTAACAGATGCATCTGATCACTTTCTGGGGAAGATACACTCTTACTTTTCTCTTTTCGACAGTGGTGTGGCGAGGCCCTGACACTGTAATGGCCCCGGCATTCAGTGTTATTTTAAGGTGTATTAATTCATGAGGATGCAAGGGACGCTGGACCCGGTTTCCAGCAGCTGTAGCTCCCCCCCCCACCACAATAGACGGGAGCAACTGGCTGTAGGGGTACTACTAGTAGAGGGTGTTACTCGCATCACTCCCTCTTGTAGTATCACTCCCTGATTAGAAAACCATTTGAATAGCTTGGTGGTGCTAGAAGTGTCTGCTCGTATCAGCACTCCTAGCATCTGCTCGGGTTTTTTTTTTTTTTTTTTTTAAAGAAAAAAGAAAAGAAAAGAAAAGAAAAGAAAAGAAAAGAAAAGAAAAGAAAAGAAAACCATTGAATTTTTGTGAGGGATGCCAGGCCCGCTTCCTGACAATTTAAGGACATTCTTTAAAAAAAAAGGAAAAAAAAAGGGATATATTAAGCCGAGCTCGAGCAGATTAAGGCTGTCCTGCTCTGAGGATGGGTGACCTCTAGGGGGTAGCTTTCATTTACGTGGCGGAGAAGTGTCCACGTGGATGTCTCGGGACCATACCATTTAATTTATAATAATTAGGTGAAAAAAACGACATCAGGGTCACAACCTCAACAACCAACATCAATCACAAAAACAACAGAAGAAAGTACAACCACGAAAAATAAAATGAAAGCTACCCTCTAGGTGATTAGCGAGGGGTCTAGGGGGGGAATGTCAACAGGTAGACTGCGGATAGGGGGCCCTTACATCTGCTGACAATAGGCTAGAAGAACCTCTAGATCGCAGCTACGGCAAAAACAGTGATACAAGTAACGGACAATACGACAACTTAGGGGAGGGATAGGATTGGCGTCTACCTATGGGACTTGTAGAAGAACGTCTAGTACGCCTATCGCCAGAAGTACCCTGGCAGCAGGGTTCTTCCGACTATGCTTCGATCAGGGCTGGGTGGGGTAATTAGGGTCCTGCTTAGCCTTGGTACCTGCGACGGCTGTCCCATCATGTCAGGTTGGCCCCTTCAAGATGATTGTGGGGTGACAGTCCTGAGTGATAGACGCTGAGGTAGGACGGTGGGGGTAGGTGTGCGCCAGGGATCATGATGAAATAGTGGTAGGTTGCCAATGGGAGGGAGTCCCGTAAGGAATAATGACCTCACCATCTTGATAACCAAAGGGGACTGTCATATGCCTAGTATCCTACTCGACAACAACCTGGGCTTTCAAAAAAAAAAAAAAAAAAAAAGGGACATCCTTACACTGGTCTAAGGGCGTACTCACACAGGGGTGGCAGTCTAGCAAAATCTGCTGAATTTTCTTTCCCATGTTTGCTGAGATCATACCCCGTCCGGTCACACATGGGTTGCAAATCAGAACGGACACGAGCGGGACTCTCTGGCAATTGCAAAATTGGTGCCTCTCATGATCATAAAGCGTGGAAATTTTCTTTTAACAATTCCCAAAATGCGAAAGAGAATTTGTCACGGCCAAAAGAGAATTTGCCACCACCTCTCGACGTGGTAGCAAAATGCCCATCCCCGCGCCCCCCCAGGCCGCTGACAAATGCTACCCGGTTTGCAATTATGGTGGTCGGAAAACCCTAGTGTGGTTGTCCTTCGGGACATCCGTTAAAATTGGAACGATACAGAGAAGATTAGCATGGCCCCTGCGCAAAAAAAAAAAAAAAAAAAAAAAAAAAAAAAAAAAAACTATAACAGCATAGCAGATTTTGCTATTTAGCAAAAAAAAACGCTAGTGTGAGTATGTCCTGAGAGAGTGGCTGCGTGAATGAACCGGTGTAATCATTACCGCCGTCAGATACATCTAGGAACGTCCTACTGTCTTCACCTGAATAGAACACCTGGTCATTTTAGCTCTGTATTTTGGGGCAACTTTAGGTCTAGATACAGCAGTAATGACCTATTCCGAGGATGATCATGGTAGTGTGACTCTGTGTGAGCATCCTGGTCAGTGGTCAGTGGGGCAAGCAAGTTGCACACATCTGGACTGCAAGTTTTGTGCTATCGAGAATGGTTTCTAAACCCTGGCTCGCCTTGCACCAGTCTGAGAATGTTTGTGACTGCCAGTGAATGTAGGAGTAATGCTGGTCAGGTACATCCAGCAAACTGCCAATGTGAGTATTCCCTTAGTCTAGATTTCCACTTTGCCGCAACACTGAGTTGTTAGAGTTCGCAGTTCTCTCTAGTACTTGGTAGAAAAAAGTACGGACGCGGCAGGTTTCGAGTTCGCAAAGGCAAAAAAACAATACTCAATGCTGATGTCCTCATGGCACTGAGTTTGAAATGGCAATTTCAGTCGAAATAGCTCGGTTGGCCCTTTTTTTTTCTTATTTTTTATTTTCCCTTCTTGCACCATGTGCTGCCCCTGTAGTCACAACACCTGTGCCTCGGCCGTGGTACTTCCATTTGTTCCATTGTTTTTTCAAACTCCGCAGCTGTTTGTTTTGCCGGCGTGTTTTTGTTTTTGCCAACCAGAAACACTTGCAAGGAATATGAGCTGGAACAGCATACAGAAAACCAAGTTGCGAAATCACACAGATGTCCAAGTAGTCGTGTACAAGCAGAGAGCACAAATGCATTGAGATTCCATCTAAATAAGAGCAATACAATCCCTTCTGCGGATACTTCATGACCCAAGTACAAGATTTTAGCGCGACCAAACTCGCATTTCTCTAAATTTATCTTATACTTGTGTTGTCGGAGGAGAGAAAGAACTTTGTTTACATGCTGAGCATGCTCCTCGACAGTCCTACTGAAGATAAGAATGTCGTCGATGTACACGACGATAAACTTATCCAAGTAGTCATGAAAGATCCTATTTATGGCATGATGGGATGTACCCGGCGCATTGCAAAGGCCGGAGGGCATCACCGCAAACTCGTACAGACCGTACCGGGTCTGAAATGCGGTTTTGTACTGATCTTCCGGTCTAATGGCAATCTGATGGTAGCCGGATTTCCAGTCTATCTTTATGTAGTACTTACATCCCTGCAAGGCTGCACCCTATCCAATAGGTCATTGATGCGTGGTAGGGGCTCTGCATTCTACCAGTGATGACATTTAAGCCCCTATAATCAATGCACATCCTTAGTGATCCCCCCTTCTTCGGAACGAATAGAACCGGTGACCCGAAGGGTGAGATGCTACGCCGTATCCAACCTTCCTCGGTGAGCTCTTTCAGTTGCCAACGAAGCTCGTCCAACTCGGCCGGAGCCATCCTATAGATTCTCCCTTTGGGTATTTTGCTCCCAAGGATAATCTCTATAGCATGGATAACCTCCCTATCTACGACACCTGTAGGCTTCTCAAACAAATCAGGGTACTTAGCGACGATATAGGATCCTCAAACAAATCAGGGTACTTAGCGACGATATAGGCTCCTCAAACAAATCAGGATACTTAGCAACGACACCTTTTATCCCTGGGGTGATTTAACGGCCAAAGACAAAAACCAGATACATGCTCTCCTCTTGGTTCTGTTTATAATAATTATAGAAGCCCAATGCGCACAAACACCCATAGGAGTCAATTAACCTACTAGCCTTATACTTAGCTAGTCAAACGGTCCTCCCATTAGGCAATTCGTGCTTCAACACTTTCTTGTCCTTGTCGAACTGGGAATTGGCAACGTCGAGGTAGTACATACCGAACAACATGTCAAATGATAGGTCGTCCCGAACCAGAAACGAAATCCTATGATTGAGTTCCCTCCTGTATAAGAGAAAGTGCAGATTACATCCTTAACGTAGTCCTCCACCAACATGCGCTCTTTGTTGGCCAAAGTAGATGCTACCGGTCTAGTCAGGCGCTGCACCAAATCCTATAGGCGCAATCTCTCAACGCAGTTGCGAATTATAAAATTTAGTGGGAAACTGATGTCTACGAAGGCACCACACTTGCGGTCATCCACACCAACTTCCACAACGAAGTGCTCCCCTCGAGGACCTCGACTTAGTGTCACCCAGGACTCACGAGGTTCCCTTGCCGACCACTCACTTTGTGAGTCCTCTAAGGCCTCAGACACACCCAACGAGCAGAGTATCGTCGGGTCAGGATGCGTCTGCGGGGTGACGAAGGAGTCAATAGCTTCGGCCAACTCTTGAAACGGGGAGGGTACATCACCCGCTTCAACGAGAGTAGAAGCAGGTACAACTTCTACTGGCCCTAGGTGTTTCCCGAGCTAGAGCTCGTAGAGGCCCCGCCTTGGGAAAAGAGAATCTCACCCTTAGGTGGTATCTTCTGCGAGACCTTTGGGTTGTTGCATTTGAACTGCTGATGACCATACTCGCCGCAATTAATGCAAGCACTTCGCGTATAACGGTCCCACCACACCTCTTGATCCAAACCCGCTCGAACCCAAGCTGCTATTTTGTTTGGGTTCGCGGTTTGCCTCTGACTCCTCTGTTAACCGCCCTTGTGGCGACCACCTGCCTTTCCTTTTACTACTGCAGCGAGGATGCTACCCTCAACACTATCCTCATTGTCTAACTCTATACTGTCCACAAGATCTGAAAAATCCTCGATCTCGGTCTGAATACCATCAGCCTCGACCATCATCAACTAACTCCCCTTCTTGTTTCATTCTTGTGGATTCTTCTTCTTTCTTCTGTCCGTAGAGGGGGTTTGAACACTTCCTAGCACAGCCTCTAAATCTAAGGTCTTTTTGCCAAAGGTCTACAACGTCACCGTGTGATACTCCAACCGAGCTTTGATGCCTAATAAGTTCTTGATGTCTGTGGGAAGACACCTCAAGAACATGGTCAATAAGACCTGTGGATTGTATTGTACCCCAGGAATGACAATCAATCGCTCTATGGTAGAGATGAGCTCACGCACTGACTTGTATTTTTAGCATCAAGTTTCAACAAACCATCAGTGACAATCTGTGTCTGCTGTGGGTTGCGCCATCGCGCTTCCAGCAAGTCCATAAAGCTCTCTAGGGTGCGAGTCTTAGCCCAATCACCTATCTTCCTGCCGAATCCCTTCGATACTACTAATCCGTTTAGCCAAGAGTTGCTGATCCCTCTAAGTAGGATGCAACAATTATCACTTCCTCTTCTACCAACGTTTTTTTTGCCCTTACCCACACTGGAACCATTCTCAACCATGAGTCGAAAGCCTCCTCCTTATCACATGAGAAGGTGGAGGGTGGTTTCAATGGGGCTTAGGGGTACGATGGTTACTGCTGTCCACTGGTGAGACAGGTGGCGGTTGTGGTGTAGCTCCAGTCGTTGGACCAGAAGATGAAGAAGCAACAATCTGTGTTGTTGCTGCTGATGTACCGCTTGGAGTGCTACCAGACTGAGGCAGGTACGGGCCTGTCATTGCCGAGAATGACAACGATGGCAAAACTGTTGGTTTGACTCCTGGTGGACCTGGCCTGTGCATGGTATTCAGGATCTGGTCTGGGATGTTCTGGATAGCGTCCAGTTTGTTGTCCATGTATGCGTGCATGGACATGATGCTCGCCTTAAGAATCCTTGTAGTATCGTCAAGAGTCGAGTCATCGAACCCCTCTAAAGCAACTTTGTCTGCCGCCCTACCCTCAAGTCTGACACTTCTATTTCTAATCTCATTCTCTCTTCAGTGACCTTTATAAGTTCCTTCTCTAGCCTTAAGCGGATCCTCTCTACCTACTGGAGCTCATCTACTGCCTGGTGCACGGAGGCAGCGAGCCGGACTGCACGACCACCATCTGACTAGTTCCTAATCCCTTAGTACTAGAAATGGACTATCTGGTTGTGTCCGACATTCCAAACGAAAAACTAGACGAGGTTGCTGCAAACGATGTCGAAGAAGTAGTCATTGCTACTGCACTAACCATTGCTGCTGCTAACGCTCTTTCTACAACTGCTGCAACTTCCCTTACAGTCTCAAGATTACGGACCCTTGCTTCAACCCTTAGCTTTTTCTCGTCTCTCGATAACAAGACCTGGAACACTACATGTATCTTATGCGTATCACGCCTGGTCTGCCTTCGATCGCCAGTTGTGCCTTCACCACCTTCTGTTCCACTCATCGGCTAGGCAGAACCTGTCTGCACTAGTATCCACTTTGGAAACTACTGCAACATGCGTCTGACCGGTTCTAAAAATAAATAAAATTAAAATAAATATCCGGCGAGTTACCTAGACTACCGTTGAAGCGGTATCATTAAAACATTCACACAGGCTGTACACATAGTCTAAACCTACCCTGATTAGTTCACTTACAAAAGCTTTGAAAAAATCTGACTATGACAGAACATTTCAGTTCTAATCTAGGCTGTCTTTGAGGTGTTAGCAGTCTGTCAATCAACTAATCAAAATAAAAATAGACTACGTGAGCAGATGTATGCACAATGAATATAGTTGTGTTTGACAGTTGAGTCTCAATTGGAATCGTCCTCCTCTGTATCCAACGTGCCTGTAGCCATCATTGAGTGAGAGTGTCTAAAGTGTGCATTAGCGACCCACCCTTGTGCCCAAGGTATATGATTATGACCAAAACTGCCCGTTCTTTACCCTCACGTGCAACGAGCCTTACGTCTGACTGATCTGGCTGATCAAGAGGCAGTTTAAGGACAACCCCCAAGGTCCTCAGGAATGATTTAATGTCGCAATCAGGATGACGATCACAACCAGTGGACAGATCAGACACCCGCCATAAATATTTATAGACGGTCTGGTTTGCGTCTGCAAAGGACTGGTCACTGGTCAATCCGCACACCCCTTTTATAAGTGCAACAAAGAGCCTTCAACGGACAAAGCAGCATGGCCTGTGTGTACTACTCCCATGGGTTGGCATGGTGACTGCGAGTCTGTGACCCGTGCTTCGACTAGGGCCCTTCAGAGGCACCACCCTCTCCTGCTAGATGCGCCACCGAGAAGAATGTCGTCTCTCAAGGTAGAGCGCTCACGACTCCTCACACCAAAGAGAGGACACTCAAGGTGGGACTCACTTCCTCACGGTAAGAGGACATTGAGAGGGTAGATAAGGTAAGGGAACAACGTACCTGGAGGTACTTGCCCCCAACCACATATTTCTCACCAATTGAGTCGATGTGCATTTCGATGACCGGTCATAGCCTCGATACCACCCACAACACAATGAAGTGCCACATCATCCAAAATGCCACATCAGCATGCTCTCATCATCATACATACATTTCCTGTCGCGACAACTCCCATGTTGTCGCGACAACCTTCCAGCGCCCGACCCCTCCACCTGGGCCCCGCTATTTCAAGCCAGCGCCAAAGTATCCTTACTACACTGAAGTATCGCCAGTGCACCAAATAACAATGTTGCCAGCGCCAAGTAAGATTGCAAGGAATACGAGTGAGAATGATATACAGAAAACCAAGTTGCGAAATCACACAAATGTCCAAGTAGTCGTGTACAAGCACAGAGCACAAATGCACCGAGATTCCATCCAAATGAGAGCAATACAACGATTAAGAAGTAATGAGCCTATGTTCAAGCCCTCAGGCCACACCAACACAGTATTCAAAGTTGCTCCTCTCTGTCTGGCACCCAGCGCCCAGCCTACACTGCTCGACTATCCTACCTTCATCAGCATTCTCGCAACAAGCTCACTTCGACTCTTGAAGACTAATGTACATGACGTCAACACCGTAGCCGACCTCTCTCATGTACCAGGTACGTATCTCGTCTCCCCTCATCGGAACCTGTCCACCCACACTCGTCTCCTTCCTGAAGACCACCGATCGCCCTCTCACCCCCTCGCGCCCTGCAGCCCGGCTATGGCTCCGCTGCCCAGCAGCGGCCCTCTTCACCTCACACGCGCCCGCACGCGCTCTCGCCTCAGCGCAGCACACAGCCCCTAATGCAGTGGCGCAGCAGCGTGACCACATCGCCTGCGTGGGCCAGCATGTCTGTCCCTGGCCACCCTCCTTCCTATATGGAAGCGGCAGCCCCTGCTTGGCTGTGTGTGGCCTGGCTGGAAAGCTTCCAGTAGCTTCCTGTCGGGGCCCAGTACCTTTGCCCAGGTTCAATGCTACAGTTGAGGGCCTGGGCCCTTTACTGTTGGGCACGGCCTGAGTCTTTAGACTTGGGCCGTTTGCTGCATTTGCCAGGACACGGGGTATGTACATCGACAATGTTGCTTTCGCATAGGCCTGTATCCACTTCGTGATGTATAGGTCCTGCATTGTGTGTAAATGCCCAGGCGCAACTGCCACGGCCTGGGCCAAACTGTTCGACGCAGCTTAGGGTGGCTCACGCATCCATTCAACCAACTGGCGGGCTGCAACAGCCTGAGTACCCACGTATGGAAAATGCCGAACTTGGCCTCTGGTGAATATTCAGGCCCACCTTCACTTAGGGGCTTAGGGCGACACTTGGCTTGTTGTGGGCCTCTGCCCAGAACATATGCATGACATTGTCTGATAAGGGCCCCGGTAGGGCTCATTCCTCACACTCTGTTGTGACGTCAACGTACTTGCTCGCCCCTACTTCGTATTATCGTACTTCCTGGACTTGCTGGACTTGCTATACTTGCTGTGACAGTCCATCCATCAATTGACAATGTGCCAGTTGACCCTGATGTAGGACATTCTTCAAAAAACTGTACACATTCCATATCTCATCTCCTCACGGAGAAGAACGAATCAGAGAAATACAAAACTTTCTAAGGCCAATGGACCGTCACTTATCCGCCTGCCAGCGCGACAGACTGGAGAGGGAACTGACGAAAGAAGAAGTGTGGGCAGCACTTCTCCAGATGAGGGAGGAGAAAACTTCAGGCATAGATGGGTTCCCTAAAGAATTCTGGGAAGCCACATGAACAAATCTGAGTACCGACCTGTGGGATTACTATCAGGATGTTTGGGAAACTGGTAAATTAGGGAAAACCGTAGGGAAAGGTGTGTTATCCCTTCTATATAAGAAAGACGACAAAATGAATATCAGGAATTACAGACCCATGACGTTGCTCTCGGTGGTCTATAAAATGCTTTCCAAAGCACTGACCAATCGCATGGCGGCAGTCTTGGAGGATGTCATACACCCGGCACAAACAGGATTTATGTCAGATAGGAACATACAAGAAAACATCCTGCTAGTCAGTGACGTGGTACAACTAGCGCGTCGACACCGGGCCAATGCGACCATTATCTTCATAGACTTTGAGAAAGCCTATGACCACGTCGACTGGGATTTCCTTGACAAATGTCTGAAAAGAATGAACTTCGGTCCTGTCTTCCGGCAATGGATTAAGATCCTCCATACTCAAGCCACTACCTGCGTTCAAGTCAATGGGTCAGTCGCCCCTCCGTTTGAACTTCAACGTTCGGTAAGACAAGGAGACCCGATTGCCCCCTACCTCTTTTTAGTGATAATGGAGACACTATCAGCTAACCTTCGTCATCACAAGGACCTTACCCGAATCAAGATATCCAACATCCCTAAAGAAGCAATCCCTATCTGCTCCCTGTTCGCAGACGATCTCACCATTCTGGTGGAGGCAACAAAATCTAATATGAGGGAAATCCAATTGCTCATGAACAAGTTTTGCCTGCTATCGGATATGTCTGTGAATTGGGTACAAAAAACGATTGGATGGTGGATGCAACATCAAGGTGGAAGACCCCCAGAAAGACCGCAGATCACTTGGCGCCCTCACGAAGACCCGCTAAGAATTCTGGGAGCTTTAGTCACTGTAAACGGGAAACCACCATCTAATGACCAATGGTTGGCTGGAACGGCACAGACCAAATTGGAAAAATGGAACAACAACATACCTCCATATTTGGGCGAGCGCTGGTGATAAATAATGTAGTCCTGGCCACCCTATGGTATAAAGCTATCCTATGGCCCCTAAGCGCAGGGGGGATCAAGGCATTGAAAAAACAACTGGCGGCCTTCCTCTGGAGGGGAGATAGCAACAAGTCCCACACCATAAGTCGAGTAGCATGGGAGTCAGTGATTCAGCCCAAGAACGGGGGAGGATTCGGAATTGTGGATCCGACCACACAATTTCAATCCCTCACATTCCGCTGGCTTCAACATATTATTTTCTCTACTTCATCCCCCTGGGTCCCCTTGGCTCTAGCACAAATTTCTGATTTGGTGCCGGAATCCCCACCTGAGATCGATCCTCGAGTATGGTTAGAGGACAGGTATTGGAGGTTGCCAAGAAAATATAGGAATGGGGACCCCACTGACAAACAATGGGTGCGTCTCATACGCACTTGGAGGAAACTTCCCCCTCCACTTCGATCATCACCAGAAAGGTGGGAAGAGATATTTAGGCAACCCCTTTTCGGCAACCACCTAATAACAGATTCTGAAGGGCGCGTGTGAAACAGCTCGGAGTCTCCATGGAAAGGATGGGTAAAACATGGGGCCCGAAGGGTTGGGGATCTTTGGGATAAGGAGGCGGCCAACTGGAAGAGCATAGGGAGGATGCGCACATGGCTGCGGTACTGCCATCTCACGGAAGACGCATTCAATGATCTCATTGAGAGTTTCCCTCTTCATTGGTTCACCATCCTCAAGAAAGGCCCTAGTCTAAAGGAAGGGGACTGGGTGGGGTTACCTGACCATGACAAAGAAGTAGGGCGTGTACACCTTATAGGTCCTAAAGATGCACTAATAGAAGTCTTCTCCATCCAAAAAGAGGGTAGACTGGAATGGAATGAACAACCCTTTATATGGAAGGACCAAAAGGAGGTATATCGCATCAGGGTGCTTGACGAGGATTGTTGTCCGAAGGTGTATTGCCCAATGACCCCAATTGAGGATCTCCCCCTAGACCCGGTGGAATGGCGATGGAACCTAGGCAACCCGGTCCGGAAAGGGGAAGACATAGTGCTAACATTACACAATCCAAAAACAAAATCAGCTTACCGAATGATCAGACCCAAATGCAGACTAAAGGACCGAGTGGAGGACAGATGGTATCGCCATCTCGACATAGACCGTAGTCTGCTTAAACCCATTCGATGGTTCGCTCACCATAGATGCAGACCCGCCAAGATCTCGACCCTCCAATGGCAAATCGAACATAGGTGCCTACCAACCAATGATTGGTTGATAGACCACACACGCTTGGAACAGCAAGGGAAAACACTTCCATGGAGCCACAAATGCTGTCAGGGCTTCCTTGGGACGAAACGAGCAGAAACTATAGAACATTTGTTTCTTCAATGCCCTGCGTCAGTACTATTGTGGAGAAGCTGGGATAGAATCTGGCGCCACATGGTTCCCAGCATGACATGGCCCTGGGATTGGAGGGCCATACTCCTCGGACACTACCCCCCAATACAGGGAAACACATTTGCAGAAAATATGTTCAAACTGGGCAGGCGAAGTGTCTTATGGACCTTATGGTGGAGGCGATGCATTTTAGAGTTAGAAGGGGCACAGGTGGAGGACGGAGAAGCCATGGAACAAGTACGGACATTGGTCCAATTTGAAATTGAGACACAATGGAAGGCAGCCAAAGATAAGCTCGACCAGTCATACACTTGGGGGGACATGAACAAGATCATCTCCCGCTTTTGTGAAGACTGGCTGGGGGGGGCTAGGGAAGGCTGGGTGGCAGAGACAAAGTGGTCTGGATTCAACCAGAAGGATGAACCCCGGGAGGGATTGGCAAGGGACTACCGGTTGATTTTCCACGATTGGATCAAAATTGATCCGGGCATCCCTTTACGGCCAGCCCAGGACTTTGTAGATCCCTTCCCCCCCCACCCGTTGTCCCCGGTGGAAGTACTGCCCACGACATGATACACCCAGATCAGTCAACTCATCCAGCTCATTCAGTTGCATTCAGCGGTGGTCTGTTCATTAGTCCATTTAGTTCATTTAGTCCATCTTGCCCATTCTAGCTCATTCAGTTCATTTAGTTCATTCAGTGCACTCAGTGCATTCAGTCCATTCAGTTCAATAAGTTCTTTCAGTCCAGTTAATCCAGTCAGATCTTTAGTTCCTTCAGTTCATCAAGCTCATTCCAGTTTATTCAGCTTATTCAGCTTATTCAGCTTATTCAGTTTATTCAGTCTATTCAGTTTATTCCAGAAATAGGCTCTGAATAGGCTCTGAATAGGCTCAGAATAAAGTCTAGAATGGCCCAGAAGTTGAACCAACAAGGCTCAGTATCGGGTGATAGCATGATAGCATGATAGCATGATCAGATAGATGGGCTGAGGAACAGAAAGGAACTGCTGGTGCCCCCCAGCAGCCCTGCTGGGCCTAGCCTGAGACACTGTTTTCTAGCTAGAAGGCGGACTAGGGAACAGGCAGGGACCACTGGTGCCCCCCAGTGATCCTACTGGACCCTAGACCAAGGATTTTGTTCGAAAGAAGATAGGATACAAAGCAATGGGACGCTGGACCCGGTTTCCAGCATGCTATCGCATGTTATCTCAGGATTTTCTTGATCAAATGTAAGGGACGCTGGACCCGGTTTCCAGCAGGTGATGCTCCCCACCAATAGATGGAGCCTGCCTGGGGGTGCTAGCGGTGTCTG
>BFEA01000036.1:1425802-1435802 GCA_003427395.1 Chara braunii
CACACACACACACACACACACACACACACACACACACACACACACACACATGTACAAACAAGTGTAGTACTGTATATTTCTATGTTCTAGCGGAAAATTCATTCGATCTTGCTCATCCTATCGATGGAAGTAGCCTGAGGCCAGCTGCGCTGCTGCGGGGTTGGAGACTTACCTGTTGGCCGGTGCCTTGCTCATCCCATCGATGGAAGTAGTGTGAGGCCAGCCATGGGGCTGGAAACTTACCTGTTGGCCGGTGCGTTGCTCATCCTATCGGGAAAACTCTCTCTCTCTCTCTCTCTCACACACACACACACACACACACACACACACACACACTGTGACACACACATACATACATACATACACACACACAGTGTCACAAACAAACAAGTGGGCCAGTGTATATTTCCATGTTCTAGCGATATATTCATTCGATTTTGCTCATCCTATCGATGGAAGTACCATGAGACCAGCCACGCAATGGGAGACTTACCTGTTCTCAATGTATATTTCCATGTTCAGGCTGAAGAATCATTTTGATTCTGTTCATCCTATGCCACACGGCCCCGAGCCCTCACCCCCGCACCAGAAACATCTCCCCAACACGTTTGGGGGCTTGCACAAACGTGTCAAACGCGTTTAGTCGCGTTCACTGTGCTCAAAACACGAACGCGAAATGGGCGTTTATTGAACACGCAGCAACACAGTTCGCCTCGAAACTTGGCACTATTATTGTTGAAATCTCCTTGGTGTCCTAAATTTTCCTAATGCATTATGTGAAAACGGTTATTTCCTCGTATTATCTTGATCCATTTAGAGAAGTGATTGACAATTATGAATAGTATTGAATATTCTAAATTGTTAGGTACAAATGGCACACCTAATATGTCTGTGATGTCCATGATGACATGCTAGAAAGGTCATTCGACTATAGTTGGGATGACAGTACGCGGCGGCTGATCAGTCGAACAGACCGAGTCACCGAGCAATTTTTGACGATGAGTTTAACACTGACTTGGATATTGGACCAATACCATTCATTCTCCCAATTGCCGACTTTGTGATCCTGACAACGAAATGAGTGGCCGTTTCCTCATGAGCGGTCTTCAAACCGAGTCTACCCGACGAAAGGATGGAAACTGCCATTTCGTCAAAATGGACATTTTTGTTTCTTGAACGAAATTGAAACCGAGTTTTTTGGCCCAAAACTCGTCCGGATTTGCTGCTACCAAGGGTCCAGCGTTCTTAAAACGGTGGACCCCCTAGATGTACATAGACTTTGCTTGAGATGAGATACATCCAGGCAGTCCCCCCTGGATGTACGTGGACTTAGCTTGTGTCGAGATTTCATCAGACTGACATGATGAAATCGTTAAGTCTTTTCCATTCCTTCCGACTTTCCCTTAAGGAACGAGTTTGGGCTGCTTCCTGCGTCACCTCGACGTGATGAAATCGTTGAGTCTTTTCCAACCCTTCCGACTTTCCCTTGAGGAACGGGTTTGGGCTTCTATAGAAATTTTACCGGTTTGGCATAAGGAGCAATGGAGCATAGCCACAACCAATGATTGCTCCTATAGTGAATACATGACCCATAGGCCTTCGAGACACACTTACCCAATCGACATACCCATCCCTGAAAGGATGCATACACACTGTGTAAACTCTCCACATTTCCTCACAAAAATAGCAAAATTGCTTTGGAAGCAAAAGGAAAGAAAAAAAAGACGGGGAGGGGAGAGAATCTTCGTTAACCCTGCCGATGGTTGCCATGCTGCCACATGTTACCCCTTTTGGGTCCACGAAAAAACTTATGCGGGTCCCTGTGACGCCCAACCTCATGCCCAGCATGACTTCCTAATCGGAGAGGGATGGGGGCCCGGAAGTGCAAAAAGGGGGCGTGCCAAGGATTTTAGGAAAGTGGGGATGAAGTCCCAAGTCGGAACTGGGATCTCCGGTGAATAGTTTAGGGACAATGGTGCAAGATAGTATGCGAAGATCATATCTGGCGTTTCATTCTTCGGGGATGGGATTATTGTCTCTACCAGTTGCATTGCCACGGTCGGTCCCTTATGTGGTGGATCGGTGGGACACCATGGCTGTCGTGCTGTTCGAACAATTGTCAACTTGTCGGCGCCACTCGTAACAAGCTTCGGAATCCGATGAGGCCGGCCTCAACCGAAAGCTGTGTAATTGGCTACTAATCGCCGCTCGGCTTCGGCTCGGGTTCGTCGGATAAATCCCGAAGCTCGATACGCCTGGTACTGCTGACACTCTTCGCACGATGTGTGGGGCCAGTAGCGAGCTATGGAATTCCACGGTACAACTGTGAGCTAACAACAATTTCGTCAAAACGGACATATTTTATATTTTGAACGAAATTGAAACCTCATAAATTAGAGCGATTTAGGTGGAAATTTCAAGCTCTTGAGGGTCCGGCGTCCTTAAAACGCCGGCCCCCTTGGATGTATCTGGACTTAGTTGGAGTCCAGGGGGTACAACGTTCTGAAAACGCCGTACCCCCCTGGATGTATCTGGACTTAGTTTGCATCCAGGGGGTAGGGCGTTTTCAGAACGCCGTACCCTCAGGAGCTGAAAATATCGACCTAAATCGGGCCAATTTTTTATTTTTCAATTTCGTTCAAAAAATAAAATATGTCCGCTTTGACGAAATTGCTGTTAGTTGGTGATATGGAGGGAGGAGACGGAAGGGAGGGAAACTGGTATTAATAACGACGAAGCCCAGAGATATGTAATATTGAGTGTTGTTAGTATTCAGATAGTCTGGGCCCCTAGGATCGCTAGTTATGGCCCAGTGAAAATCCCCTACGCACAGTCGGTCGTTCTCTGTTAGACAAGGAAATTCCGGGTTTCTCAAGTTTCCCCGCCGTCTGAGATGTTCGCCCTCCCAGTATTCGCGATACTCCGGGTCCCTCAGGCTCTCACGATTGGTGATCCAAAAGGGAGTTTCTACAGCCATATCTGACTAGTGAACTCGGTCTCCCACATCCTTATAGTGAGCCAGGATCGGGATCGACTCATACAGACGTGCGCGTACGCGGCAACTTGGTTTTCTCGAGATTATGGCCGTACGCAAGCGTGCACATGAAAGTGGATCAGTCAGATTCAGACTCGGGTTTCTCGTGTCGATGTATCGATTGTGTACTATGAAACACCCGCGGACACGTCCCCGGGGTCAAGCTCGGAGGGCGGTCGTGACCACAGCCGCCGCGGCTCCGACCGCGGTTAGGTGCGGCCGCAACTTTCAGGGATTTTTTTAGACTTAAAAAAATTCTACAAAAAAAAAACCAAAAAATATGGGGTTGTCGATCTTTTCGATATCTAAATTGCACAATTTTTTATTTTATTTTTTGACTTCGTTTTTTAATTTTAAAAATTCAAAAACTAATTTTCCTGAGGCAAAAGCTTTTTTTTTTTTTTGAAGAAACAATTATGAAACTTATGTGTTTTTTTATTTAAAATTTCGTAATATGTTTCTGTATAACATATTTCTTTTTCAGAATTGTTTGATTTTTTTTTCTTTTTTTTTTTTCATGGCCGCAGCCGCGGCCTAGGCCGCGTATGGCTGCCACCGGGGGGGATTCATAGGAGGGGGGGGCAACTGCCCTGGCATCGAGTGCCAACACATCACAACATTCTCATTGATCTGATGACAATCAAAGGCTAGCGATTAAACCCAAACATTCATAGCGAGTGTCTTCAATAAGACTCGGGATTATTACACGACACAGATGGATACTAGAAAGTGATGAAATTTGAATTAAGTAGGCATCACAGAACAAGATTAAAAAGAATCCGAAAATATCACTCGAAAAGGGTTCGCATCCATTTCCTGCATACACACCAGGCAAAAACGTCGAGAAAACCCGAAATGATTTACAAGAAAAGTCGGAGAGGGCCGCAACAAGATCGACCAAAGTAGAAATCAAAATTATGTAGATAATTGGAAAAAGAGACCTCATCCCACACATAGCTGCTATCTCTCTCTCTCTTTCTCTCTTTCTCTGCTCAGTGCTCTACACTCCCTGATGAGGGCAGTCTGTCGCCGCGCATCAATACAGAGTTATCACCCCGCTTGGTACGAGCATGCAAGTCAGATTCGCCCGTGCGCCACAGTCCATCGACTCACAGATTTGTCACCCCGCTTGGTACGAGTATGCATACCTGACACCAACTCGTCGGATCGCCCAACTCTCTCCTCGACTCACCTCTCAAGCCGACTCGTTAGCCGACCCTCATTGGACGCGCTAACTCCAAAGGTCGTAGAAAACAAAGTTCAGCAAACTAATCGCGCTTGCAAAATTCATAGCATGCATGCTTGCGAGAAAGACACGGGATTAAGCCCAAGAAATCGAGAGGAGAAGAGAGGAAGTGCCTACGTCTACATGGCCAGGCCGCGGCGTGGGGGCCGGAGCCGCACTGCACACATCGATCCGGTCGTACAGGCGTTCAGGCCAATTAGAACAGAGTATTAAGCATGCAAGATAAAGAAGAAGAAGAAGAAGGCGGGCAAACACGAGGAAATCAAGGAAGAAGAAAGATACAGTTATAATCGCGCCCGCCAAAAGCGACAGTTACACAAGATTAAGGGCGCGATCCAGTCAGTGCCCAGTTCCTAGCTCAGCAAGATGTGCGCGAGCGCGACGCAACAAAATTCAGAGTACCTAAATTCCTAGTCGGAGTCCTTATTGCAAAGAGAAATTTCAAAAAGCCCAAAAACAATTCAGCGAGGCCGTGGGGGCTTGACGTTAGTTGAAAATTCAAAAAACGACATTCCTGCACGATGATCGCGCCAAAAATTCCTAGTGCTCATAGCAGAACAAGAAAGAAGTCATTGCAAGCGTTGTCCATCGCGCTCTTTAAGGCATGGTTACCCAATCGTCGGCGCGGGACTTTCCCGACACCGACCCGATAGGTTCCCACAAAAAACAAAAAGAAACAAGGGTACCCACCGACCCATCCTGTGTCCCTAAGGCAGCTTCGCGCAGAAAGTCGTGCGATTACAGAAAATGGTTCGTCACATCCCTTGGGAGGCTCAGGGTCCTTCCACGAGATCACTTCTTTGTTTTTGGGCATGTTCTGGGACTGATGCAACCTCGTTACGTCATCGGCGTTGTTGTGCTATGACGAACTACTTTCTGTAGGCACACGACTTTCTGCGTGACGACATTTCGAAAAGAAAGGGGGGGGGGGGTTGCTAAGGAGAGGTCCGCCCAATTCCATGGATGTCCCCGCCTTTTGGAAAGAGATTGATTCCACAATAGTTGGTAATTGACCGCACCTTAGCAAGTGCAAAAATAATTGTTGCCATAACTTCTTTCTTGTTCTGTTGTAGTGGGGGGGGGGGGTAATTTTGGCACGATCACCGCGTGGGAAGTCTCTTTTTTTTTAATTCCTTTGTAAATTTTCAACCCACATGGGTTCTTGGAATTTCTTTTCGCAATTAGGATTTTACTAGGCTAGGAATTTGGGAGCGTCGTAATTTTTTTATTGCAAGCACACGAGGCTCCGTACTTACTCGTGCATTGTGGCGTTTTGTTCCGCGCTCTGCTCGTGCCGCGCCTAAATTCTAATCGCAACTGTACGCTCTTCTTGGTTCCTCTTGGCAAGCGCAGGTGTAACTGTAATCCTCTCACTTCTTGATTTCTTCCTTTTCTTTTGCCGCGTTTTCTCTGCGCCTCTTTCCCGTCTATCTCATTGGCCCACAGGTGCATGACTGGATCGATGCGTGGAGAGCGGCTACGTCCCCCACGCCGCGCCCCCGTAGTGCACCCTGCAAACACTCCCTCCTCCTTCCTGCTTCTCACTTTAGCATAATCCAGATTTATCTCCTGCATTTACTGACTACTATAAAGCTCGCATGAGCGACTAATTCGCTCTCTAATCTACACTTGGGAGTTAGCGCGGTTGAGAGGATCGACTAACGCGCGGAGACATGAAGGTGAGCAGGGAGTTGGGCGATCCAACGAGCTGGTGCTGGGTAGGCGGGGTTGACGTATGGCCGCAAAGGACTGTGGCCTACGGGCGAACCTGGATTGCCTACTTGGACTAAGCGGGATGACAACTTCGGGTTGTTGATAGGTGCGAGGTGACGGACTGCTGAGAGAGAGAGAGAGAGAGAGAGAGAGAGAGAGAGAGAGAGAGAGAGAGAGAGAGAGAGAGAGAGAGAGAGAGAGAGAGAGACGTGGCGACGTGGCATTCTGCACGTGCGAGTAGGGGGTAGGGGGGTGGGCCTCCGGGGGGTGTTATTTTCACGTACGGTTTCCGACCAACGAGGCCCACCATCCCCAAGCCCCGGACGCACGCGCGCCACGGGGTCACGTTCAATTTTGTGCGCCACGTGGCGCGTAGCGCGTTTGAACGAGATTGAACGCGGCCCCGGCACGTATGAACGCGCGCGTTCGGCGCGTTCATGCAACTTCACACGGTTACACAGGTTTATTGAAAAAAAAAGAAATTTTGAGCCCCTGTAAGTTGCTCCTGGCAGGCTGGCACTAGGTCAGCGCAGGCAACAAGATTGTTGATTACCTGAGTCAACAACCATAGCCCGAACTTGCAGAAGATTGTTCCATAGCAGCTGCAGCCTGGAGAGACGACGTTTGGTCTGCTATCGAGGATCTCACATTCATATCCAGCATCGGCCCCGTGCTGCAAATTGTCGGTCCATGGGACCATCTGCACAACATATCTTTTCTTTTTCGTACGTAAGAAAATTATGAAAGAAGAGTAGCTCTACATATGATCAAATTGCTTATGCATTGCCCCCATTTGTTTGTCTTTTTTGGTTCTGGATTGCCCCTGTAATTCCCTCTCTACGTAAAGGCACGTCTGTGACGATATACTCTCATGGCAGAAAGGAATACTACCATTGCTACCATGATGATGGCATGATCATGACAGTTCTGACATGTGCAAACTTTATTCCACTCATCACGCCCCCACGACTCTCCATATCTGGCTGTGTGTGCGGACACCTCTGCTCCAGGTGTCCCAGAGGTCTGGAAAGAGCCCAGGCCTATGATGTCCTTTAACTTGTATTGGACCCGAGGCCCCACATTCCCGTTTCTGGCCTCGTAGCTTCAACCCTGTCGGCCTTGAGGCAATTCGGTCATCCTCCATCCTTTCTGAGCTAACCTGGGGAGTCTGTCTATCGATCACACGAACTAGGCTCTTGGTTTATAATGGAATGGGGACAGGCTGTGGACTAGCGAGGCATGCCACAATGAATGGCCAAGATCGGATCTACGATATAGGGCCACGGTCGCGTGTCATTGACTGCGATATTCCGTCTGAGGGCCGTCTTGATCACGCGGTTAGTGTTTTCCACCAGGCCGTTCGACAGGGACATAAATGGAGTTGTGTTTTGAATAGAGACAGTATGTGTGACCAGACTCTTTAACACTTCGCCTCCTATGTGACAGTCTGAACGCTGTGAACGCGCGTGGAGGTCGAACGCACACGTTCAAACGGGCGGGGGCCACGTTCAAACGCGTTCAAACGCGTTCAATCGCGCTACGTGCCACATGGCGCAAAATTTCCGAACGCGACCCCGCCATCCGCATGCGCATGTCGGGGACTACAGGATGGCGAACCTCGTTCTTCAAAATAGCTGTAAAAAAATATCATGTCAAGCCGTCCCCCCCCCCCNGAGAGAGAGAGAGAGACTCAGAGAAGGCAGTGTGCTGAAGTGAGAATTATTTTCTTCGCATCTTCTGTGTAATTTTGTTCTCTGGCTTCGGCCGTTCTCGATTAAGGCACTTGTGGACTTTCCTGTCTTTTCTTCGATTGATGTATGCTTGTATGGAGCATCTTTACCTTCCCTCCTCCGCCTCCCCTTCTTTTCCCCTCACCTCTTCGTTGTGATTGTACGAAGGATTGCTGTTTTTTTTTAGACATGTATGTGGTGACGCCCATTCTTTTCGAAATGATTATGTTTTTGCGATTAGATGTGTGATCGCTAATCGGGCTGTCCGCTGCCCGTTTCCCCGCAAACCAACATGGATCAGGGACAAATGCATGTAGAATGGGCAGGTTGCCAGAATTTGGGATGGATTTTTCCCATCCTTGAATTGCATGCGATTAACTTCTGATGCATAGGAATGGCTGCTCACTTCTCTCCTTGACCGTCGAATGACCATCTGGCCTTACTAAGTTGATTTGGATTCGGCTGGAGCAGATCAGGTGCACGCACGTATATGAACGATCGCCAGACGCCACTCATCCCGTATACGTGTGTCTGCCTGATCGGACGCCTCCTCTCCTTGCATGGCCAAATGCATGAGTCAAGTCCCCCTTGCCCAATATGGATGTCGGCATGCCATTCAAGATCACGGACCGTGCCAGTCTGAGGAACCCCAGCTTCCCTAGTACAGGGAATACTAGGAAAACGAACAACTGTTCCGCTGATGGAATTTACGGCCTCCAGTCAACTGCTGTCAAACAGAGGACGATCCGCTGTGTGCTTGAGACTTTCACCAGGCCCTGAGATGGAGTTCCCTGGGAGTCAATCGCACATTGCTGGCCTCGCAGGCCGTGTTCTGAGTGCTATCAGTACCACACTTACCGGGCAGCGCGATTCGTACGGCGGACCCGCTCGGAAGCTGAGCACCGAGAACATAGTCTCCGACTAAGGCCGTCCACGTCGGACTCGGAGATCTGTGCAACCCACTGGCGACAGGTGTTTGAACAGAGAGACACCCACTATGTTCCATCAGTGCACCAGGTACGAGCCTGCTCGAGGCGACGGGGCCGGTGAAGTTAGCCTTTTCGACCGTGAGAAAAGGCAAAACCCAAGACCTGACCCGGCGCGAAAGCCGCTTGCGTTTCCATCCCTGAAACTTGACACCGAAGATTCCAGTTTCGACCTCCTTTTTTTTTTTTTTTTTTTTTTTTTTTTTTTTTTGTTGACAGAAAGAAGCTCCTGTCTATTCGTGGGGAGCAGCACGTGCTGGGAACCGGGCCCAGCGTCCCATATGAACATACATCAGTTTGTAACACCGGGGCCATTATCCGGCTTCGGATGAGGAAAACCTGGGAATAAAAAATTCTAATGCTGATGATAGTAATGATGCCAGTGATGACAAAAAAATGTAGCTACACATGCTGAGTCAGCCATACTGGACTCCTAATCCTGAACAACACCAAGCCCTCCCTTACCAGGATATTGCAACTCTAGAACAAGACAAACCTATCTCTCCTCACTACCCAGACTAACCCCACCCCATAGGTGGTAGCCCCTCCTGGTTCACCATTGGCTTGCTTTCCTCCCTCAGCAAACCCCAGCTCTCTCTACAAGGCCTCCCGCCCCTGCCATTTACAGGTTACAGGGCTATGCCCCAACTCCGGCCGGCGTTGTTCTGGCATCGGCAATCCAGGAGCACAGAACAAAACAACTTCAGCAATTATCAGTCTAGGTTCGATGATCCCTGAATTCCTATATCCCAGATAAAGAAGAAGACCAGGTGCTGCCAAGATTGTAGAGAAGCAGGTGGCTGGTTTTGAAGTATTGAACTGTATTGAAATTATCAGATCTTTTTTGACGCGTCGAGTTTATTAGATCGTGAAAAGGATACGCTTCCATTGGACACAACTCAAACCAATCCATACCCGCTGTACCCTGTCTCATGCTGCCTCCACCGAGGAAAATCCCTCGGCCCCAACATAAAACAGATCCCCTCCCCTCCCTCCACCACATCCGCGAAGGCAACCAATCCCCTCCTAGAGGCTGCCTTTGCCCACCCCTTGTCCTTGTCTGCCCCCGCTGGGGATGAAGGCGACCAACTCTCCAACCCCGGCCCCAGACTCAGACAATCCCCAATCTGCCCTACTCCCAATAGGGCTACTGCCTCCCACCATGCAACACCCCTGTAGAATAAGGCTCCCCTGTAACAGACCCCAGGGTTAATTTTTCAGGGATAACTAACTAGTAGTCTATACCCACAACTGGCCAGCCCTATCTCTCCTTCCCCTAGCTTACCCAAGG
>BFEA01000036.1:1471531-1482131 GCA_003427395.1 Chara braunii
CGCACCACTTGAACGAACACCCCAATCACGTAGCCATGCAATCCCGCGGGTCGAACCCTCTAACTCCCCACCTCTCTCTCCAGTCCTTCTCCTCTGCACCCTGCGCTGCCCGCACCTCGCACCGTTAACCCGCCGTCTCTCGCGCTATAAATTTGCGCAACCCTCTTCTCTCCCTCTCTTTGATCTCGGCTGCAATGCTGCGCGAGCTATGCGCGAGAGTCCGCGGCGCCGAACAGGCTCGACGAGCCCAAGGACGGGCGGAGTGACGAYGTGGGGTGGGCCCCGCGGTAGTCTCGGGGCTAGGCAGTTGGAGGGACCAAGCAGTGGTGGGGATTGGACGCCGGCCGCSGCAGGGCCTTGTGGCTATGGTGGTCGGTGGTCTTGGGAAGTTTTTGAAGGCTGCGTCTGGGGACGACAGTCAATTGAAATTTTTGTGTCTACAAGAGGGACTGGCTTTTATCTCCATTGCTGCTTTGTTTATGCATGTCGTGTGTGTGTGAAGCCCCGAGTGATGGGAGCTTGTTCTGCGCATGAGTGACGTCGAAGGTCCATGGATGATTAGATGTCATGTCGAGTGTTATTGATTGCATGCATGTATGTGTATATGCACTCGTCCGGGCGGGGATGGGGAAACTCAACTGGGAAACCGTCTGCTTAGGAGTATGAGTGTGTTGCTCCGGTTGTTCCCCTCCCCTCCGCGGTTTTTCCTACGCTCTCGCACGGTCTCGGCGTAATTCACTCTCTCACTATCTTTCTCTCCCTTCTTCCCTTCCCCGATCCCCTTCCTTGCAACTGGCAGTCATCGCTTTTTGAGCTTATCATCCCCGTACCGGTGACGTCAACCTCCTGCGTCCGCGCGGATGGTCGACGCCCCCGCCAAGAGGAGAAAGCTTAGATTTCGTCATCTCCCTTTCCCTACGCACTCACTTTTGAGAGAAAAAAAAAAAGTTTGCGACGATTGCTGTATGGATTCCGTGTTGGTTCGGATGACTGGGAACGCGGGATCTTGCCTGTGTTCATCACGTACCTCCGATCGTCTCATCTGGCTCCCGACCTTCCCCATCACAGATGACGACAGCGTCTACTGCGATGCGGATGTACGGCGCGCGCTGAGGCGGACGGAGCAAGTGTGTTGGCAAGACCCGCTGCGGGCCTGTGGGATAAGGGGGAATGGGTTTGTGTTGATTGATCGTTTTGATTCCACGGGTTTAACGGTGTTGCCCTGGTTGGCAGCTCACGACGCGTGGCGACCGCAATTTGATTGTCGCTGGTGTCGCCAGGGGGACTCGTGCTCGTGGCAACGACTGGTCCTGGGTTACGAGGGAGCGACACGTTTCGCCGAACTTTCCCGTAGTGCGGGGGCGCTGCCTGCGCAATTTCGAATTCAGATACCGACGAGTCCTCTCGCCTCTTTACCCTTCCGGAAACTTTCGCGCGGACTCTGTGAGTCCAACGCCGAGGCCTGAAGGCCTCGAACCACCCACCTCCACAACAAAGACCCGAGGGTTCAGACACTTTGTGAAGTTGATGATGAGGCCCGAGGGTTTCGAACCCACCACCTATCCCCCAAACCCCTGACGATCGAAGTTTGTCTTCCGCCGCCATGACCCTCTCCCCTTGATGCATTTTTTCGTTCTGATGCACGGCGGCAGTTCATTTTTGCAGAAACCTATTTGATTTTATCGTTTCGGAGTGATTCGGCCCCCACACAACTCCGCGGCGACAGTTCGACTCCGAAAAGAACCTCGGCCACGAAATGAGAGTCTCCCGTTCCGTCCGAGAGACTCAACCCTTACGACCAAAAATCCTCGGCCACGCCCCTCCTAGAACTCTGATCGGCGACCCTGTACGGGAAGCCTCAAGGGGGTGTGAGGTTGGTATCCGAGATGATTTGTTTTCGGTTCCGAGGTTTTCCTAGGATGATTGCCCTGTTTTCAAGTTTTTCCATTTTCCTTTTTGATCTTTTTACTGGAATTCCCAATTTTTTTTTGAGTAGGCTGGCTCCCGTCGACGGAGGCCCGCGAATAGAAATCCGAACCGAGCGAGGGGCCGGGCTCGAAACCCGCCTACCGCGATGGTGGAACCCGGAATCGTGGGGGCAAATGACAACGACAACCATGCGGGGATGGCCAATCATCCCCTGTACTTTGTACCTCCTCCCTCCGAAGTTCCCATTTTTTCTGAGGATGACACCGATCCTCGCACCTGGCTGGCGGCCTTGAAAGCCCAGGGCTGGTCGGACCAGTTGCTCCGAGAACGAATCCCCGGAAGGTTAGCCGGAACCGCTTTTGAGTGGTACGGACAAAACCCTTTCACTAATTGGGCAGCCTTCCAGAGGAAATTTCTCGATAGATTTGATCACATCGCACCAGGTCAATGCCTCCGTTTAATAAAGGAATACACACAGCAGCCTCGGGAGACCTTGGCTAGATATGCTGAACGTTTTACGTACCTAGCCGAGCGCTCCTGGGTGGATGAGAAGATGGTACGGACTGATTTCGTCAGAGGACTGTCAGATTCTCGTCTGCGGAAAAAGATCCGCAAGAAATGCAACCCTATAGAACATACCCTGACGGAGCTAATTCAGTACGCAATTAAGTACAGGAAGGAAAATTACGATGTGGGTCTGGACTCGGAATCCGATGAAGATGACCCTTCGGGTGTTCGGCGCAATAGCTACTCCGCTACGGCACGTATGTTCGAAGATCGCTTCGGGTTGGGTCCAACAAAAAAAGGCTCGGATCGGAAAGCTTCCTCCTCTGCTTCGACATCCCGTCGCCGTAGTCAAACGCAAGGAGGCCGGGGCGAGGAAGAAGTATTCATGAAAGAGGTCGCGGCCCAATTAGTTATGGTAGTAGCCCCGTTGACAGAGTTTGTTCACGGTCTACAACGGCAACGCATAGCCGCCGCACAATGGCAACAGGCGGCTATGGCTGTCGGAGCCCCTATGATAAGACCGGCCGTGGCCGGGGCTGTCCCACCCCTACGCTGTTATAATTGTAATCAGCTAGGCCATCTTGCGAAAGATTTTCCGAAACCCCGAACTCAAGGCGGTCCTACCGGGCCTTCCCAAATCCCACTGGCTGCTCCCACCGCTGCAGGACAGGGGAGGGTAGCCACGGTAATGGATACAGGAATGACGGAGATGGTGACCCCTGGGGCCACTAAGATAGGACCCGATGAGTATATGGCAGCAGTGATGTTCGAACCCGAGACCATCGGAGTGATACGTCACGTCCAACGGATTACCGAGGAAAGTGACCTCGGGCCGTGGCGACTAGGGTTCGAAGATCATGCGGTACCTGGTCTTGAATACAAGGATGGCCATATCGACGTATTGGATGCCTTGAAGGCTCTGGATCTTCGGATCCCCGTCCCTATTCCATATCTGCTAACCCTTTCTGAAGCGGCTAACGAAAAGTTGATCGAACGGTGCCTCAAAAACAGGCGCCGATTCGAGGAAAGTCGAAAGGGCAAAAAGCCGGTCCTACGGGACCCACCCGCCAACGAGGAACCACAGCCCTCAACCTCAGAGGTGCATGAAGCCAACCGGATAGGGATGATCCAGACCATAGATTCCGCCTTGGAAAAACCCGAGGTATTCCTCCGGGCCTATCCTATAACCTGGAAAAGCGTAGAGTGTGATTGTGAGGTCTGGGGAAACCCCTCGGTCGCCATCCTAGACTCGGGATCATCGGCGGTCGCCACTTCTTAGAGATTAACGAAACAGTTGGGAAGGGAAGGACAGGTTCAGCCCCTCCGACTGGATGAACTGTATATATCCTCTACGGAAGATAGTATTCATTGTAAAGGGCGAATAACGAACGTGCCCATACGGGTGGGGCGGGTACATTGTTTGTGTGACGTGATCGTGCTGGATGTACAGGCGTATGATGTTCTGCTAAGCATTCCGTGGCAGGCCGCGGTCGGAGCGCAAATGCACTTTGACAGCTGTAAGGTGATGCTAACATCGGCCCACCCCAAACCCCAAACGATACCAATGAGGCTGGCGGTGCGCATGCGCACCCAGCCGGCGCCTCGCCTCACCTCGAAAGCCCATCAAATCAACATGATCCGACGCTTGTCACCAAGCGAAAACGAACCCTCGACGGAAACCGACGAGACTGAGGTACCCGACCGATATCCGATCCGAGTTCAGAATCGGTGGCGCCATTCTTGGCGGCGAGAACCACTAGAAATAGTTCGGGGCGGGTCCAATTGGTCGCATGCGTTCTCCTACGTGGTGCAGGGGGAACCCCTGCTGAGGGTGTCCCGGATAGCTGACTTTTCGGAACCCCCTGCGTCCTTATACCTCAGAACGGACCCCCTACCTGAAAGATTTACCGAGCTAAGGGGGCTGTGCAATTTATCTTTTCGTCCGCCACGGCCCCTACTCACGAATGAAAAAACCGCGATACTCTTGAAAGAAGGGGTGTCATTTCAACCCCGGACCAGGGAATATCGATGGGGACCAAGGGAACTAGCGCAGGCCTTTTTGGTAGAGCCCTCGGCCGAACCCGAGTTGGACGGTGATAGTGACATGGAAAGCGAGCCGATGAGTCCGGCGGGCAATCAACTCATTGCGACTGTCCTTTCGGCGAAAACCGACAACTCCTTGTTTGGGGCCTCGCCCCATGCCAGCGCGGCGGTCCCCACGGTTACGACGACGGTCTCCCTTCCTGGGGGAACCGTGGAAGTTCAGTTACCAACCCGTGTTCCAGATGAATACAGACGCCTCCTCCTGGCGGTTATACGGGCCTACCTTGAGGCCGTCAGTATTCAGGACCACGACATAGGGCTAACCCCTTTGATACAACATGCGATTGATACCGGGGAACACGTCCCGATACACTGCCGACCGTACCGATATTCCCTTGAAGAAAGACAGCTGGCCTTGGAAAGGGTACGGGAATTCGAGCGGTTGGGGTGGGTCAAACCATCGCTAGGACCGTGGTCTTTTCCCGTGGTCCTTATGCCAAAACGAAATGGTTCGGTCCGGGTATGTATCGACTACCGAAAATTGAACGCCATTACTACCAAAGATGTGTATCCCTTGCTGCGAATCGATGATTTGTTAGATGCCATCGGGGCCGCTCGAGTCTTTTCCAAGTTCGATATCCGACACGATTTTCACCACGTCGCAGTCCGACTGGAGGACCGACCCAAAACTGCTTTTGTCCTATTCGAGGGCACGTGGCAATGGGTCCGGTGTCCCATGGGAATTTGCAACGCCCCGACAACGTTTCAGCGGGCCATGAATATGGCCTTCGTTGAGTTCGTTAACAAAACCCGACTAACCCAGCCCCTTATCAATTTCTGGTGATTGTGTATATGGATGATATTTTGGTCTTTTCGAAAACACACGAATACCACGTGGAACACATCGAGTGGGTTTTGCATGCACTGAAAGATGCCGAGTTCAAAGTGGCCTTGGAGAAAAGCGAGTTCTTCTTGTCGGAGATTTCATTCTTGGGATATATCGTCATGGTTGACGGGCTAAAACCGGATCCAAGGAAGGTGGCAGCAGTTCAAGACGCCCCGGCGTCGGTCACACTCACCCAGGTTCGGGCTTTTCTGGGGCTGGCATCCTATTACCGACGCTTCATCAAGGGGTTCGCCGGTATAGCGAAGCCCCTCACGAACCTGCTGAAGAAAGAGGAACGGCTGATCTGGACGCCGGAATGCGAGGCGGCGTTTTAGGCATTGAAGGAGGCTCTGACATTTGCTCCTGTGTTAGCGCGTCCCGACCCGACAAGACCGTTCGCACTGTACACGGACTGACAGCCTCAGTCGATATCGGCGGTGTTGACTCAGCACGGGAACGACGGAAGGGAGCACGTCATTGAGTATGCGTCCAAGACGCTGAGCCAGGCGCAGRCTAATTACGAAGCATGCAAAGGTGAATGTCTGGCGGTGGTGTGGGGGATTCAGCACTTCCGACCGTATCTATACGGCCAGAAATTCGTGCTGGTGACGGATCATCAGCCGCTGCTGTCCCTACGCAACAACACGGACTACACGGGGACGCTGGGCAGGTGGGCGGTGCGTTTGCAAGACTATGACTTCGACATCCGCCATCGCGCCACGCGGCAGCATGGTAACGCTGATGGATTAACGTGCCTCCTGCCGCCCAACAAGTGTCCCGCCAACGAGCGACTCATTCCGTGGAGGCCAGAAGTCGCGGCGATGAAACCACACTACAAGGAGCTATACGTGCTGCGTAAGGACGACGCCTGAGTCCGGAATGGAGGTTCATCGGAGATGGCCGACACTATCTCCCAGCCCTCATCCCACTCCCTCGCTCTCTCGTCTAGCCCCAACTCGTCTTCTGAAAAGCACCTAAGTCCATGTTTCTTCTGTACCTCACCTATGATCCCGGACCAAGAAGGGTCGCATCCGGGAGGGCCCAGTTTTCTTTTATGGGTACAGTGTAGTCAGTGTCATACGGTCACGTCTCACGGACAGTGCGTTAGGTACCGATGTGAAAAGACATGGGTCTGTCCCAACTATAGAACGGACCAAGTCCCTACCGAGAAGCGGTATTTGGACGTTAGAACAACTGACGGATTTGCGCCGAGTGCCCGCCGGGCAGAGGCCTGGACGGACCTTCTGTTGCTACGAAGACTGTCAGGCGACTCGCTGTCAGAACTTACCAAAGCCGAACGGCGGAGAGTCATGGAGCGGGCGCAAGACTATCGCTGGCAGGGCCCGACATTACAAAAACGGAAGGTCGATGACGACAGAGAGTCTAGCTGGTTGACGGTTCCACACCCTCTTGCTAGGTTCGATTGGACACGAGCTGCTCATGAGGAGGATGCGGTCCATTTAGCGGTCAAGTACACGAAAAAAGCCATCGAAAAGAACGGATGGTACTGGTCGGGAATTCGTGACGATGTGAAATACATCGTTCAGAATTGCCCGGCCTGCGCGGCGGACAAGGCGCCTGTACAGATGCCTCGGACGATGGTGCCCACTCGTGTAGAGTGCCCCTTTCAGAGGGTTAGCATCGATACGACGGACATCAACGTTCCGAGAGGGCCTGTCGATCAGGGAGAACTCAATGTTCTTTTAGTGGCCGTCGATCATTTTTCAAAATGGATCGAGGCGTACCCTATGACCAGCCGGAATTCGCAGGAAGTAGCCTGGTACGTAAATCGATTTTTGTGCATGCATTTAGACGTAGAAGAAATACACATGGACAATGGGTCGGAATTTCAAGGCGAAGTAGAACGTCACCTAGTCAGGGTGGACGTTAAGATTATCTACTCGCCGGGGCATTGGCCTCAAGCCAATGGCCTGGTAGAGAATGCCAACCGACTGATTAAGACGGCCCTTAGACGGAATATCACTGCGGGAGATACCCGACCCTGGCCGGTCATTGTGGATCACATATTGGCCGTTTATCGGGCTACCCCACACGGTAGTACGGGGGTGTCCCCCTTTCAACAGAGCACCAATAGTGTCCCTCGGGTGCAATTGTCCCCCTTAGTGGGTACGGAAGTTAGAGCAACACGGGCCCAGAACCGAGACAAGGCCCGCCACTACCTGGACTTAATGGCTAGGGCCTATCCCCCGTTAGCTCGCCGTCGACAGCAGGCTGTAGATCGGACGCATCAACGGCAGATCCGGGACTACGAGAACCGACACGCGTCGGTGGGACCACTGCCCCGCTATAAAGTTGGGGACTTGGTACAGGTACGGAAATCTGCGCGCTCCTCCAAGATCCACCCGCGCTACATAGGCATTTACGAGGTCACGGAAGTTGACACACAGGGACAGCACTCCGTGAAGCTGATTCCCCGTCACAACTCCCAAGCCCGTCCGCTGACACGGCACGCTGCCGCGCTCCGGCCCTTCCAGCCATCGCTAGGTCCCCTACGGACCCCTGCTCCTACGCGATCACCTTCTCCTTCTTCATCCTCCTCCTCTTCTCGATCTGCCTCGTCCATTGGCGCTATAGTTCCGGGGAGCAGGATGAACCATCGCCAGCCGGAGCATGAGCCCCTCGAGCACTTCCAGACGCCGCTTGCAGATCGCTTGTTGCGGCATCGGTTTAACAAGGAGAGGCAGTTTCGGTACGACATCCAACAAGTGAACGTGCCAGCGCCCGGGGTTGCTGATCCGGCGGCATACTCGTTGCTTTGCGATCGGCTGACATATGCAGGGGTGTACGTGGACGTGACGCAGTTGCCTGGTCGGGAGACGACCCGGGTATTCATTGAGTTCCGTGCTCTCCAGGTGGCACCCAATTTCGTGCATAACGTCACCACCTTCATTGAAGACTTGACGATCCTCCCGCAGGAGAATCGGGAGCCGACGCGCAGCTTTGTGCGCGAGTACGTGGTAGAAGCGGCCAGATCAGTGGCCAGAGTGCAAGGACGGAGCGGGCACCGACTCACAGCCCACGAAGTGCTGCTGCGTAGGGCAGAGGACGGACCGATCGCGCTGGTGCCGCAGCTCCCCGCGCTTCTCCCTCCCGCTGCCCCCCTCAACCTCCAAGCTATTCCCCCTGTCCCGTACTAAATGCCTCCTTTCTTCTCCTACACCACCCTCCCCTACCACCTCACGGCGGGCCCTTACCCCATGCGCGAGTTCTCGGATTACCTGGTGGAGCTAACTGACGTGGAGCCGCTGCCATTCGCCGACAAGGACGCGTGGGAGTTGCACCGTGCGCTGTACAAGTCGGTGGCGCTGGGGATGTTCCGGTTCTTCGTGGATCACGAAGACCACGCTACCTGTGAGCACTTCGTCATTTACTACGTCATCACGCGACCCAAGCCAGCGGAGAAGGAAGGGACGGTCGCGCTGTACCCATTCGCCCAGCTCCATACGATCGATCCGGGATTTTTGGAGCTCATACATCTTGAGCTCCTCTCCATCGCGCAAGTGATCGCGAGCGAGGAGGAGGAGATCCAACCGCGATTGCGGACGGCGATGGCCCCGCGGAGAACGTACAACGCGGTCGTCATCCCGAATCACATTGCGCAGCGCGCGGAGAGATTGGACGACTTCCAGGAGGAAAGGCCGTTGCGTCCTCCCTCATCGTACTCTCAGCCAGCGCCACCGAAGGCCCCCAAGAAGACGCCGAAGAGGAAGAGACGCCACCCGTCGCCAGGAGCGCAAGGCAGCAGGATCGGCGGCGGCGAGGAAGTGATTCAGCCCGCGCGCGGCGACGCTCGTTAAGGAGACTATCGTGCCATCGCCGCCCATTCCGCATGTGCCCGACCTCAATCTTGATGGAGCCGGGCCATCATCAACAGCAGCAGCCGGAGGGGGAAGCCGAATGGGATTTCCGGATCCCATATCCAGACCCCCCGTCCTGGCGGGACCTCTCCGTTCTTGCCAGCCACCCCGGGGTGCCCTCGTCATTGACCTTAGTAGTTCATCCGAGCCGAACGGTCCATCCGACCGAGGTGGACTTCATGGTGGAGCCCGCCACCATTAGGCTCGAGGCTATCGCGGGGGCGCCGCGCCCTGATCCGGCGTGGGAACCATACCTGACGCCCCCTTTTCAAGGGTGTATTGCGGCGCGATTGGCTGGGACGCTCACCTACGAGACAGGGCAGCGTCCCAATGCGGTGTACCACTTCCTGGTCTTCGTGGCGCAGAAGTGAGAGCGGCGGCCTAACGCATGTGGTAATGACGGGTAAGGGCCCCGATCGGTGCGCAAGCAGGTGGTGCGAGCGGTGGCGGATCTGGCGCCACGTGTCCTCTCTCATGTGCCGGGGGCTTTTCTTTACCCCTCCTTCGTCCAGCATCATCTCCGTGAGGAAGATGCGCCGACGACTCCTGTGGCAGTGGCCGCCTTTCTTCCACCTATTCCGCCCCCTCTCAATCTCGACATAGATCACTTCATCTGATCACCTTCGTCTACCTCTCCCCCGTCCTCTCCTTCTCCTTCTCTTCTTCTTCTCTTCTGGATGTAAAGATCACGCGACAATACGCGTTGTGTATATCTCAAAAAAAAAAAAAAAAAAAAAACTTTACGATCAGGTCAGTTGACGATGAAGAGGCCGCCCGATCGAATGTATACTATGAGAGGAGGCGATGGAGGATGTGGGATGCATCCACGTAGATCAGGAGGATGATCGGGCCAGCTGACGATGAAGAGACCGCCCGATCATCCAAGATATGATGACGTTAGCAGTCAGGAGACTGCTAATTTTTCGAAACCCCCTGCGTATCACAGATGTGATCAGCTCAGATCCGTACCGCGCGGCTTGCCGTATCCTTGAGGGAAAACCCCGCGGAAGCCCCGAAGTACGGACGCAGATAGAAAGGGGCTTTTCTTTCTTTTTGATTTTGTTTTCTTTTTGAAACGGCCTTTTTCATTTTGTTTGGTTAATAACTCCCGCGGGCGAATAGCGGCCGCGGTATGAAAATCAAGAAACGGGTGCGGTTGGGACTTTTTGAATTTCTGCGCGCGCCCAAGCTCCGATTTCTTCGCGCGTCTCGCATCCCCGTTTCTTGCCTTGCATCCTCGCGCCATCTTCCCTTCTTGCTGCGCGCATTTTCCCCATGCAGGACTCTTCGTCTTCCCCTACGCCCAGCTTGATCCTTACCCTGTCTTCTTCCGCGAAGTGATTGGCTGCGTAGTKGG
>BFEA01000036.1:1514842-1525559 GCA_003427395.1 Chara braunii
GGGACAAGGGGGAGGGAAGAGAAAGAGAGGCAGAGAAGGGCGGAACAGGGTCTTACCAAAGCGCTATCGCCGCATGGCGGGAAATTGAAGTGGTTTAAGCGAATCGATACGAGCTGAATAGCATCAGGTGGGACGGAGGCAGCGGCGATAGGGCGACCGGTGGCATTGAACGCATAGAGAGCATCCCGATCATCGTTATAGTCACCATAGCGGGTTCCAGTCGAAAGATCTCTTATCCTCTTTTCTGTGCTCCCTTGTACTTGGCTTCCTTCTACAGAATTTCTCACTTGGTGGTCTAACCATTGCCAATCCTCCCTCTCTTACTTCCTTTCTTCCTCCCTTGCCGTCTTCCTGTCCTCTCCTCTCCTCTCCTCTCCTCTCCTCTTCTTCTCCTCTCCTCTCCTTCTCTATTGCTGAAGCCTCTTACGCGTCCTTTACTTTCTCAATATTACATGCTTAGAGAATCTTAGAGCATTCAGATAGCTACGTTCTCTCTCTCTCAATTACGTCCCTGCCTATACTGCCTTTGCTCACCATTTCCTCTCTCTCTCTCTCTCCTTCTCTCTCTCTCTCTCTCTCTCGGTTGGTCGCTCGCTTGGTCACCCTCGTTTTGGACGTGCTGGCGTCCTGGGACAATAAGTCGTGCAGGTGCCCATTTGGGGAAAATTCCGTTCCCGCCTCTCTACCTTCCCATAACTGTTACAGTGAATGTGAATGTGAATGTAAGAAGCTGATGACCTCGTGAATGTGAATTTAAACGTTAAAACGGGCGAAAACGAGGAACTCCGTCAATTCTGCACACACTGCCTCTCTTCCTCCAGTCCAAGAGAAGAGAAGAGAATATGGGCCTCGCTGCACTACTCTTGAAAAGTGCAAAACGAGAGTGAATCTTCCACTAGAATATGGAAAGATACACGGCCATGATTTTTGTCTTTTGTGCATGTCTAGCGTAGTGCAGCGTCTTCCTCCAGTCCAGCATTGGCAAGCTTACGGTAGTAGTAGCGGATTGCGCGCGGACCAGATGCGGCCTGCACGGGGGCCGCTTTTTTGTCTCACGCTCCCGCGCGGGGCTGCGCAGCTGAGGTTGTAGAGCGAAATCAGCCTATGCACCAAACCATGAGTACGATGAATCGGAGGCAAGAGGCGTAGTGGAGGTGGAGGTGCTTGTTGTGGTGGAGGTGGTGGAGGTGGTGGAGGTGGTGGAGGTGGTGAAGGTGGCGGAGGTGGGCGACGTGGTGGAGAAGGAGGTGGAAGGGGAGGGAGAGGTAGTGGGCCACCATGGAGGAGTGGGGCTTTAGAGACTACTACCCTTCCTACTATGGGCATAGGAGAAAGAAAGAAAGAAAGAAAAAAAAAGTAATGGGCATAGGTTCACCACTCGCCATCTGCGAAGATATTGAATGGCTCTGGACAACGTGCTTGTCCAGATGCATTCAAATCGTTGGCATATGGCGAGTGTTGCAACTACGGGCCATGGGAGGCCGCTGGAGTAAAGGTCAAGCGCTGAAGCAGTGAAGCTCCAAAAAGTGCAGGAAACGAACGCAAACACCCAAAAACACGAAAAAGAAAAAAAGAAACGAAAAGGGCCTGTCGTTCCAAAAAAAACAAAGCAAAACAAGGGCCCGTCGGAAGACAATGGAAGGGAGGCTCGCTCCACTGCTAACCAACGCGAAAAAGAAGTGAATCAGAAAAAAAAAAAGAAGTTAAAAAAAAAAAAGGTGGTGTACTCACCACTGGCACGACATTCTTTTTTCTTTTTTTTTCTTTTTAAAGGCTAATTCTTTAAGCCCAACCCATTCAATTACCTGTCAAATCTGGACAGGACGGCCTTCACGACATTCGAAAAGGATGCCGAGTTTTTTTGGAAAAAAAAAGAAAAAAAAGGATGTCGAGTGAGGGTCAGATCCCACCACCCTGGATTATTCATTTTTCACCCTCGATTACGAAGATCAACGGTCAGAAATGAACAATAGGGGCTAGTGGGATCTGGCCCTGAGTCTGATATCTTTTGAGCTTCTAGATGACGATACACCCGCCGTTTCACACTTTTGCGCCAATCGCGATTACACAACACTCTCTTTATGTATCTGTACAGGGGGATGGTCTGGATACATTCGAAACGTCGCGTTCGTTCGAATGTATCCGGCCTAAAAGCTGTCCACATACTTGAACAATGCTATAAAGTGGAGCGAGGCCCTTTGGTCGAGCGAGCCCCAGAAACTCCCGAAGCACTCCCCCATCACACCCCGCTTTTCTTTTTTCCGTTTTTTTTTCCACACTTTGTTTTCGTTGTTTTTTCTTTTTTTTTTGCCTTCTCTTTGACGCACGGGCTTTCGCGGGGCAGCGGCTAAGCAGCTCTACAGGGGCGAGGTCGCACTAGCAAAGAGGATTGGATGGAACGCCCGAATCTGGACGTGTTTTCGGCACCAATGCAGAAAAGCAGTTCAATCTACAGGGGCGAGGTCGCACTAGCAAAGAGGTTCCTATTCCGGGTTGAGATGTGGGGTCGCCGGCCCTGATTTTTATAAAATATATAAAAGGGATTTTTAGAAAAAAAAAAAAAAAAAAAAAAGCAGTTCAATCTCGATTTTGTCCACCTTTCCACAAACACGTCCAGTTTCAGGCGTTCAATCCAATCCTCTTTGCTAGTGGGACAGGATTTCCTCTGCGATCAAGCAGAGCTCTCTGATCGATTTTTTGAAGGGAAAAATTGTCGAATTGTCGAAATGTCCCTAAAAGTAGATACCCCTAAAACACAGAGGTACCCTGAGGAAAATGCCCCAAAGAGCCGAAACCTCTGCATCTGCACCCCTCACCATCATAGGAAACTTTGCCATATGCCCCTGCTCCTGGGCTGCTGGGGCCCGTGCATTTCTTTTTCCATCATCTGCAGGGTCCAACCGCCAGAAATATCGGGGCATATAGACAAGTTTCTCAGGGCCCGGTAAGGGTATATGCAAGAGTGACGAGGGATCCAATTGGCCAATGGGGGATTCCGCAAAGTTTCACGTCTGTGATAGGGGCATTTCGCCAACCCATGCCTTCTAGGAGTATCTGATGAAATACCTCAACTTTCAGGGGCATTTCAACAATTTCAACTTTTTTATCTATTTGTTTTTCTTTTCTTGTCTTTTTTGTTTTGTTTTGTTTTGTTTTTGCCGGTTTTCACCAATTGTGCATCTGACACTACTCTTTCTTGACTGGGCTCTGGATATAATCTATCATCTATGTATCCCCCGCGGCCGTGGGAGCGGGGTCGGGCTCGGAGGGCGGCCGTGTTCATGGCCGCATCCGCGGCTGGGGTCGGTCGCACCGCAGCCACTTTTTTACATGATTTTTCCCACAAAAAATAATAGGCAAAATATATATTTTTTTTTTTGGGGTTGTAGGGTTTTTCAAACCTATAAGCCACACCAACACAATATCCAAAGTCGCTCTCTCCTGTCTGGCGATCGGCGCCCAGCATACTCTACTTGACCAGCCTACCTACAGCCGGTTCACGCAACAGGATCACTTCGACTCTCGAAGACCAATGTACATGACTGCCAACACCATCGCCGACCTCTCTTCATGTACCAGGTACGTATCTCGTCACCCTCAATCAGACCTTGATTACCCCACACAGCGCCTCCTTCCCTGAAGACCACCTGATCATCCGCTGTACCCCCTGATGCCCAGCAGCCCGGCTGTGGCTGCCTGCGCCCCGCTGCCCTGCAGCACCCCACTTCACCTCTCGCGCCCCATCAGCGCCCTTGGCAGCAGCGCAGCATCAAGCAAGAGCGCAGCAGCACTTCCGCATTGCCAGCGCTGGCCAGAATGCCTGGCCTGGGCTGCTTCCTTCCTTTTGTGGAAGTGGCAGCCTCCTGGATGCTGCCTGTGGCCTGGCTGGAAGCTTCCAGTAGCTTCCGGTTGGGTCCCAGACCCTGCACCCAGGCCCGAGACTACAGTTGAGGGCCTGGGCCCCTTTTGCAGTTAGGCATGGCCTGAGTCTCCGGACTTGGGCTGTTTGCTGCATCTGTGCAGGGCTCCCAGGCAGGTGCGTTGGCACTACTGCTTTTGCAAAGACCGAAGGCCTGCTTCCCAATGTATCGGCCCTGCTTTGTGTATGTGTGCCCAGGTGCAACTGTCAAGGCCTGGGCCAACTGTATGACGCAGCAATGTGAGGCTCACGTGTCTTCCCAACCAACTGGCGTGCTGCGAGAGTCCGAATACCCACATATGGAAATGTCGAATTTTGCATTTGACGAATATTCAGGCCCGCCTTCACTTAGGGCGGGCACTTAGCTTGCTGGGGCCTTAGCCCAGGACAATGTGATGTCTGATAGGGCCCCATGAGGGCTTGTTCCTCACATTCCATCCCCCTTAGCTTCGGAAGTCCGCTGAGATGCTTCATGCTGGTGCCTTCCCCTTCAGTTTCTTCTCATAATCTGCCACGATCTGAGGAGCAGTCTTGACAAGTTCCTCCCTTGAAATCCATCGATCTTCCTTCGGATCTGCATGATGCCTGAAATGTACTCTGTATTCCCTCGCAGGTTTGGGAGGTCTTCCCCTGCCAGGTGGCTTGGGAACAGGCGTGTCTCTGTGATCGAGGATATCGTCGACGTCCACGTGGCCATCCATGGTTGGGGGCAGCATAGATCTCTGTGATGGGAACTGTGCTGTCTCAGCGAAAGGTGCAAGCTTGGAGGCGTAAAAAACAGGGTAAGTGCGTAAGTGATCAGGGATACGAATGATGTATGAGGGACCATCCAAATCATTCCCCACAATGTCCAGGACTTCCAAGGGACCGAAATACTGAGGCATTAGTTTCCTAGAGGTGCCAAACTCCTGTCCAAACTCACTAGCCTTGACCTAGACACGTTCCCCTTCCTGAAATGTGGACTGTCAGCGATGCTTGTTCTCAAAAGCAATCATGACTTCCTGAGATTTTTTGATGTGTTCGACAGTCTGCTGCAACAATTTCTTATACTGGACACCAAATTCAATGGTTCCAGGAGTTGCAGCAGTTCGGTTTTCAGGCAGGAGGAAGTCTAGTAGTCTAGGTAAATCACCGGACATTTATTTATTTATTTATTTTTAGATCCGGTCAGACGCATGCTGCGGTAGGTTCCAAAGAGGACATTAGTGCAGACAACGTCTGCCTAGCTCATGAGTGGATCACAGGGTGTTGAAGCCTTGAAGGTACAGCTGACGATAGGAGGCAGACACGACGGGACACCGCTAGGATACCTGTTGTGTTCGAGGTTCTACTACTAGGATACGAGAGAAGGCTTAGTGTCGAGACAAGGGTCCGCAATCTAGAGACTTTGAGAGCAGCAGCAGCAACAACAACTAGCGTTGTAGCTATGGCTATCTCGACATCAACTTCTGCTGCAAACTCAACTGGTCAAGGGCTGGGCATGCCGACCAGTTCACAGTCCATCTCCAGTACGTCAGGAGCTGGCATTAGTCAGATGGCGTGCTCACAGTTCAGCTCACCGCCTCCACGCACCCGGGAGCAGATGGAGCTCCAGCAAGTCGAGAGGATCCGCTTAAGGCTAGAGGAGGAACTCAGATAGGCTACTTAGAGAGAAAAAGAAATTAGAGACAGAAGTGTCAGGTTAGAAGGTAGGGAGGCAGACAAAATTGCGCTAGAGGAGTTAGATGACTCGACCCTTAACGATAATAAAAAGGTTCTTAGGGCGAGCATCTTGTCCATGCATGCATACATGGATAATAAACTGGATACAATCCAGGACACCCTAGACCAGATGTTGAACGCCATGCACAGGCCAGGAATCAGGCCAGCAGCCTTACCATCGCTGCCATTCTCATCGATGGCAGACCCCTATGCCGCTCTGTCCGGACCAACACCAAGTAGTACATCAGCAGCAGCCATGTCACAGACTGTGGCTTCTATATCTTCTTGTCCAGCGACTGGTGCTACACCGTAGTCGCCACTTGTCTCGCCAGCAGGACAACAATATCTTTGGTATCCCAAGACCCCCCTGAAACCACCTCCAACCTTCTCAGGAGACAAGAAGGATGAGGCAGTGTGGGTTAGGGAAAAGAGGACATTGGTAGAGGAGGAAGTGATTACTATTGCATCCTATTTAGAGGGTTCAACAACTCGATGGCTAAATGGATTGCTAGCTTCAAAGGGGTTCAGCAGGAACATGGGTGATTCAGCGCAGACCCACATCTTAGAAAGCTTTACGGATTTAGTGGAAGCACAGTGACACAATCCTCAGCAGGCGCAAATTGCCACTGATGGATTATTAAAGCTTGATGCTAGGAAGTACAAGTCAGTGCGAGAGCTACCACGACTGTAAAGCGCCTGATCGTTGTCACAGGAGTGGAGTACAATCCACAGGTTTTGTGACCACATTCTTGAGATGTCTTCCAACATATATCAAGAACTTATTAGCCAGTGAGGCTCGCAAAGAGTATCACATGTTTGAGACATTCGGCAAGAAGGCCTTAGACTTAGAAGCTACGTTTGGTAGTATTCAAACCCCTTCTACGGACGGGAGAAAGAAGAAGACTCCACAAGAATGGAAGAAGAAGGGTAGTCGATTGATGATGGTTGCTCCGAAGGGAATCAAACTGAAATCGATGATGTTTCTGAATTTGTGGAGGGTGCAGAGTTAGACGGCGAGGAGAATGTTGAGGGTAGCAACCTCGCCGTAGTGGTTAAGACTAAGGCAACAGGCCGCGACAAGGGCGGTCAGCAAAGGAGTCAGGGGCATGCCGCTAACCCAAACAAGATAGCTGCTTGGGTTAGAGCAGGCTTGGATCAGGAAGTGTGGCGATATCGTTGGTTGCAAGGTGCTTGCATAAACTGTGACGAGTACGATAATACACAGTTTAAATGTAAGAACCCGAAGGTCTCGCAGAATATCCCTCCTAATGGTGAGTTTCCTTCTTCTCAGTTTGGGGCCTCAACGAACTCCAGCTTGGGAAACACTTAGGGCCGGTAGAAGATGTAGCTGCTTCTACTCTCGTTGAAGCGGGTGATGTACCCTCCCCGTTTTAAGAGTTGGCCGAAGCTATTGAATCCTTAGTCACCCCGCAGACGCATCCGGACCCAACTATACTGTGTACGTTGGATGTGTTTGAAGCCTTAGAGGACCTTCAAGGTGAGTGGTCGGCAAGGGTCCCTCGTGAGTCCTGGGTGGCACTGAGTTGAGGTCCTAGAGGGGAGCAGTTCGTTGTGGAAGTTGGTGTGGGTGGTCGCAAGTGCGGCACCTTCGTAGGCATTAACTCCACGCGAAACTTCATAAGTCACGACTGTATTGACAGACTGTGCCTAAAGGACCGGGTGCAGCGCCTTAGTAGATCGGTAGCATCTACTTCGGCCAACAAAGAGCCTGAGCGCATGATGGTGGAGGACTACGTTAAAGATGTAGTCTGCACCTTCTCCTACCCAAGAGGAGAGATAAATCATAAGATATTATTCCTGGTGAGCGACGAGTTGCCCTTTGACATGTTGTTGGACATGTACTACCTCGAGGTTGCCAAACCCCAATTTGAGTGGGACAAGAAGGTGTTGAAGCACGAGTTGCCTAGTGGGAAAACCGTTAGACTGACGTAGTACAAATCTAGTAGGTTAATAGACTCCTATGGGTGCATATGCGCATCAACTTTCTATAATTATTATAAAAAGAACCAAGAGGAAGGAATGTACTTAGTCTTTGTCTCTGCAAAAAGGGAGGTCGTTGAAACACCCCCAGAGATAGAGACCATCGTCGCTAAGTACCCTGATCTGTTCGGGGAGCCTTCAGGAGTCGTAGACAGGGAGGTTGTTCATGCCATAGAGATCATCCCAGGTAGCAAGACACCTGAAGGGAGAATCTATAGGATGGGTCCAGCTGAGTTGGACGAGCTTCGTCAGCAACTGAAAGAGCTTACAGAAGAGGGTTGGATACGGCCTAACACTTCCCCTTTTGGCTCACCAGTTCTTTTTGTTCCAAAGAAAGGGGGAACACTAAGGATGTTCATTGATTATAGAGGCATCAATGTCATCACCGTTAAGAACGTAGAGCCTCTACCACGCATCTACGACCTATTGGATAGGGTGCAGGGATGTAAGTACTATACAAAGATAGACTTAAAAACCGGCTACCATCAGATTGCCATAAGACCAGAGGACCAACACAAAACCGCATTTCAGACCAGGTACGGTCTGTATGAGTTTGTGGTGATGCCCTTTGGCCTTTGCAATGCACCAGGTACATTCCAGCACGCCATGAATAGGATCTTCCATGACTACTTAGATAAGTTCGTTGTCGTGTACCTCGACGATATACTTATCTTTAGTAGAACTGTCGAGGAGCATGCTCAACATGTAGACAAAGTACTTTCACTCCTTCAGCAACACAAGTATAAGGTAAACGCAGAGAAATGCGAATTCGGTCCCACTCGAATCTCGTACCTGGGTCATGAAGTATCCGTGGACGGGATTAGGCCCGAAGATGCGAAAGTGGCTAGCATTAGGGACTGGCCACGACCCCAGTTTGTAACTGAGGTCAGATCATTCTTGGGAATATGTGGTTATTACCGCAACTTCGTGAAGAATTAGAACACGATCGCATCTCCCTTGACTGATCTAACTTGACTTGACACACCATGGGACGGGACCCACGAGTGTGAGATATCTTTCAAACGTTTGAAACATGCTCTCACGCACCATGAGGTTCTCATGGTACCCGACCCGCAAAGGTCATTTGTTGTAACCAGTGACTAACCACTAACGCAAGCCAATACGACATTGGCGGAATTTGGCGCAGTGCTTGCTCAGGAGGACGGGAAAAAGTTGAGACCGGTCGAGTACATGAGCAAAAGGATGTCATCAAAGAAGTTGGCAAAGTCCACCTATGAGAGGGAACTCTATGCTCTCTACAAGGCACTTGTCCACTGGAGGCACTATCTTTTAGGAAGGTTCTTCTATTTGAGAACTGACCATCAGATCCTCAAGTGGATCAAGACGCAACCGGTTCTCTCCGATGCACCCAAACGCTGGATTGAAGTCATAGATTAGTATAATTTTAAACTACACTATGTGAAGAAAGAGTACAATAAGGTTGCAGATGCGTTGTCTAGAAGGGCAGATTACCTGGGTGCGCTGATTTCTGAGTTTGGCCTATCTGAGGATGTAACTCGATCTTTGGAGGAAGCCTACAAGGAAGATCCCATCATGATGGACATCATCAACAAACTACAAGCCAAGAAAAGGCCACCATTGACGAGTTTGTGATGCTGGATGGATTACTCTTTCTTGAAAAGACAGGGTACAAAACGTTAGTTGTTCCATCTAGGGAAATTTTGCGTAGTTTATTTTTAGGTGAGTGCCACGACGCAACAGGACATTTCGGCTATAAGGAGACTAGTGCTAAATTAAATTTAGTACAACGATTTTGGTGGCCTAACATGCTGGACGATGCAAAGAAGTACGTACTGACCTGTCAAGTCTGTCAGCGGGATAAGCCGCGGACCCAAGCTCCGCCTGGGTTACTCAAGCCTCTACCCATTCCCGCTGGCCCAGGGCAGAGTATATCCATGGACTTCATGGATACTCTCGTGACCAGCAAGAATGACAAGAGGCACATCTTCGTCATAGTGGATAGGTTCACTAAGTACGCTAGATTAATCGCCATGCCAGAAACTACCAGGACTGAGCACGTCATCAAGTTGTTCATGGATAACTGGGTGCGTGACTTTGGACTTCCAAAAACGATCATTAGTGACAAAGATGTATGTTTCACAAGCAAGATGTGGTAGAAGGCCGCTGAACAAATGGGCAGCCAGCTTCAAATGACTTCTGGGAATCATCCCGAAGCAAATGGTCAGGCTGAACAGATAAACCGAGTGGTGCAACATCTGCTGAGGCATTACATCAAGCTTTGCCAGGATGACTACACAAATTGTACACATTGTCTAGGTCTATCATGATTAGTTCTGCACATAAGATTCGAGAAGAACTGACTATGGTAGATTACAGTCTTACTCTAGTCTGTCTGTTAGGTGTCAACAGTCGGTCAACCAACTAATCAAAAATAAAATTTAGACTAATGTGAGCAGATGTATGCAGAATGGAAATGGTAGTGATGTTCAGTTGAGTTCACAATTGGAATCCCCTTCCCCTGTATCCAACGTACCTATGAGCATCATCAAGCTGCGGTGTCTAACGAGTGCAACCACGGCCCACCCTTGTGCCCAAGAAGTATGCTTATGACCAGCCTGCCCTTTATTTGCCCTCGCGTGCAACGAGCCTTACGTCCGACTGATCTGGCTGATCAAGAGCAATTTAAGGACATCCCCTGGAGTCCTCATGAATTCTTTAACGTCGCAATCAGGACGACGATCACAACCAGTGGACAGTTCAGACCCCAACCAGAAATGTTTATAGACAGTCAAGGAGCGTTTCCGTAGGACTGGTCAGTCCGCACACCCCTTCTATTAGCGCAGCAAAGAGCCTCAATGTACAAAGCAGCATGGCCTGCATGTACCAATACCCATGGGTTGGCATGGTGACCGTGACCCGTGCTTCGACCAGGGCCCTTCAGAGGCACCGCCCTCTCCTGCCAGATGCGCGACTGGGAAGAATGTCGTCTCTCAAGATAGAGCGCACACGACTCCTCACCAAAGAGAGGACACTCAAGTTGGACTCACTTCCTCACGGTAAGAAGAGATTGAGAGGGTAGATAAGGAATGGGAACAACGTACCTGGAGATAACTG
>BFEA01000036.1:1543619-1556144 GCA_003427395.1 Chara braunii
TGTGTGAGAGAGAGAGAGAGAGAGAGAGAGAGAGAGAGAAAGAGAGAAAAAACAGCTAAGAGTGTGTGTGTGTGCGCTATGCTGCGCTGCGCCTTCGCCCACCCGACGTCCGCGCAGTGGGATTGTCATACGTGAGTGTGTGTGTGTGTGTGTGTGTGTGTGTGTGTGTGTATGTGTGTGTGTGTGCACGCGCGCGTGGTGGGTGGCCGGGGGGTGGGGCGACCCCTCCCCCATCACTCACTCAATCACTCAATCAATCAATCAATTAATCAATCAACGAAAGAAAAAAAACAAAATCGAATGAATCTTCCACTAGAACATGGAAACATACAATACTTCGTGTGTATGTGTGTCTGTCGGCATGTTGGGGGTGGGGGGGCGACCCCGTCCCCACCAATCAATCAATCAATCAATCAATCAATCAATCAATCAATTAACAAAAAAAAAAAAAAGCAAAATCGAATGAATGAATGAATCAATCAATCAATCAATTAATCAATCAATCAATCAATCAATCAATCAATCAATCAATCAATCAATCAACCAATCAATCAATCAATCAATCAATTAATCAATCAAAGGCGGGGTGGGGCGACCCCTCCCCCACCAATCAATCAATCAATCAATCAATCAATCACCGAAAAAGAAATGCGTTGTTTTTTTGTTTTTTCCAATTATTCACACTCACAGCCAAACCCCCCGAACCAAAAAAAAAAAAAAATTAATTATTTTTTGTTCGAGGAGGTGGGGTTGGGGTTGCGCCGCCCCATGGCGCTTCCCGAATCCCCAACCCCCCTCCCCACAAGCCGCCACATGGCTTCAAAGCCACGCGGCCATGCGAACACTTCCGTGGGGGCGCGGACCTGGCCGCGGCCGCGGACTTGACCGTGCTTGGCCGCCGCCGGGGGGGATTCGTAGCATCCCACACATAGCTGGTGTCTCTCTCTTTCTCTCTCTGCTCTACACTCCCTGATGCGGGCAGTCGGTCGCCGCGCATCAACACAGAGTTGTCACCCCACTTGGTTCGAGCATGCAAGCTAGGTTCGCTTGTGCGCCACAGTCCGTCGCGGCCCGCACGTCAACCCCGCATACCCGACACCAGCTCGTCGGATCGCCCAACTCTCTCGTCGACTCATCTCTCAAGCTGAGTCGTTAGCCGACCCTCACTGATCGCGCTAACTCCAAAATTCATAGAGAGCAAACTAATCACGCTTGCAAATTTTATAGCATGCATGCTTGCGCGAAAGGTACGAGATTAAGCCCAAGTGGTGAGGAGGAGAAGAGAGAAAGTGCCTACATCTGCATGGCCAGGCCGCGGCGTGGAGGTCGTAGCCGCACTACATGCATCGATCCGGTTGTACAGGCGTTTAGGCCAATTAGAACAGAGTATTAAGCATGCAAGACAAAGAAGAAGAAGGCGGGCAAACACGAAGAAAATGAATAAAGAAGAAAGATACAGTTACAATCGCGCCCTCCAAAAGCGACAGTTATACAAGATTAAGGGCGCGATCCAGTCAGAGCCCAGTTCCTAGAGCAACAAGATGTGCGGGGGTGAGAAGCGCGGCGCAGCAAAATTCATAGTACCTCAATTCCTAGTCTATGTTCTAATTGCAAAAAAAAAATTCGAAAAGCCCAAAAACAATTCCGCGAGCCCGAGGGGGCTCGACGTAAGTTAAAAAAAAAAACTAAAAATGATATTCTTGCGAGATGATCGCGCCAAAAATTCCTAGTGCTCAAAATAGAACAAGAAAGAAGCAATGGCAACCGTTGTCCATCGCACTCACTAAGGCGAGGTTACCCAATCGTCGGCGCGGCCCGTTCCCGACACCGACCTGACAGATTCCCACATAAAACAAAAAGAAACGAGGGTATCCATGCAACTTGCCCGACCGACCCCTCTCTCCACGGCTCACCCATCTGACCCGTCCTGTTTCCCCAAGGCAACTTTTCGTAGAAAGTCGCGCGATTACAAAACATGGTTCGACACAAACCCACGACCTCCTCCTGAATGCCACTTGCGTGCCTAACCAATTGCGCTAGACCTTTGGATAAGCGGGTTGTCTTCTTCATGCACTAATTTTACAATTTCATTGGAAAATGAAAAAATTGGAAAGAGAATTTGAGACCACCTCTTTAGATGGTCTAAAAAAGGGTATCTGCCCACAACCTTGCCGCTGACATTAGGTTCTGTAAAAAGTACAAAAGGGAACCCGGATGTAGTTCAGTGGTTAGAGCACCGGTTGGAAATGCGCATTGTGGTATGAGGTTGCGGGTTAAAAACTCCGCTGCCTTGCACATGGACACTAGCAGGGCGTTAGAATGACGAACGGCTGGACACACACCCCCTTGGGCTTGTGACGCCCAACCTCATGCCTTGCGCGACTTCCTGATCGGAGTGGGATGGGGGCCCGGAAGTGCAAAAAAGGGGTGTGCCAAGGATTTTAGGATAGTGGGGGCAGCAAAACACCCGGGGACGCGTCCGCGGGGTCGAGCTCGGATCGCGGACCCAAATGGGTCCGCACCGCGGACCCGATTTTACACGAAGTTTCCTGAATTAAATAATAGGTAAAAAACAAATACAAAAATATGAAGGTGTAGGGAATGTTAAGCCCTACAACTCCATATTTTTTGTTTTTGAATCCGACTTTGTTTACAATTTTTAAAAAATAAAAAACGAAATTGGATATAAAGGGAAAAAAAAAAAAAAAAAAAAAAGCAGGATTTTTTTTTGGTAATTTTTTATCATGAGATATATGGTCCGTGAGTTTACCTGTATTTTCTTAGAAATGAATTTATGTTTTTTGCAGAAGTATGGGGTGTTTTGAAAAAATGCAGATGCAAAAAAAAAAAAAGAAAAAAAAAAAAGGGTTTGATTGATTGGTTGTAACCCGGCACCACGCAGCGGATATACTTCCAAAAACGGATTGTAGGATGCACAGTCCAACAACTCTTGTTTCAAGTCCGCAGACCACACCCGAGGTGACCTCGTTACGTTGTCCAGGCGAAGGTAAAACCGATTATTCTCTTCCTGCCTGAGCGCGGCGCGCAGGGACGGAAGTTGCCTGACACCAATGACATAATGAGGCACTTTGATCAGACTTCCCCACTCCATAGCGGAAGCAAATTTGTAGTCCTTATGCCATGGGCATTTCCTTGCCAAGATGGCTCTATCCCATTCTGCCTCGGACCACGCATCGATAGGCTTGTCAAAGAAGGGGACGACGATCATCCACGGATCGTTTTCGATATCGCCTCCCGAACCACGGAATCCGCATGCACAAGTGTGAATGGGACATACATAATCATGTCGATGGTCCATGAGTCCTGTCGCACTCCCTACACAAGACATGAAATGTAAACAAAATGAAAATGAAATATCGAAATAGTAGAAAAATCGCCTTCATGATGAACTTAACTTCGGAAATTGTTGAACCATCACCAACCATCTTTAAAAATTAAACCGTAGACCGTGGACAAAATTCGCTACGCAAAATCATTGCAAAAATAATATGCTCTATTCTGAATTCCCGTCTCTTCAAACAGTTATTTTACAAAAATCTCACTCTCCCACTTTATCAGGCGGACATGCACTAATCGCTCTTGTCCATTCCATTTTCACTCCCTTCACCAGATGGACCTTCACCAGATGGACTCAGATCCAGAAGTGCAGCTTCAACATTCAGTCGAACACTGGAAGGAATGACAAGTCCAGTCGTGAATGGTCTTGTACCACGGACCGGTCTCTCCCAACCAAAAGCGATCGAGTCATTATCCTGCCATTGTGTCTGGTCAGTCATTTTCCATCGTTTTTTCCATGTGTTCTCATACAGTTGTTCGAGCGACTTTGCTCTCCCAGTCGGCACCCAATATTCCACTAGCACTTGATTATAATTTTGTGAATTATAATCAACAACCACCCGAGAAAGAGCTTTGCCCACCCAGATTGGCACACCGCCGGACAGATCATCGTCGGAGGGGCGAAGGGTAAAAAAAGTGTCCACGTCAACATGCACGAGGGGGTCGAAACTAGTATTCGGACGATTTTTTCTTCGTCTAACAAACAGGGGTTCCCTGTCGTCGTCGATGTTGACACTGTGAGGAGAAGGTTGTTGATCGATTTCAAGCAGCCATGGTCGTGGCCAAAAACTTTCTTGAGGTTGCGAGGACAACCCGTTGGCGATGATCTGATCGCCATGTTTGATAACCTCCTCCCAGTAACACAAAGCTCTTTCTCTCCTACTCACCTTATGGTCATTGTAAGTGCACCACGTCGATCGCTTACTCTCCAGCAACTCGCGGAATCGAACAACACCATTTTTATCATTCAAATAGTCATTTCGAGGAACACATGAGGCGGGTCAAACGGCCATGAAGGACCTGCATAGCTTTCATCGGGGTTTTGATTGAACAAAAAAATCGGACCTTCCTCGGGCAACCAGTTGTCATCATCGCAAAACTCCTTGTACAACATGCCCGGATTATCTACAATCATCAAAAATTTAAGCAAGTGCGTTTTTGAAATACCGGTAATGTCTGACGCAACGTACGGGTCCACTACACTAATCCAATCTTCCATCGTATCGAGGAAAATACATTTGGGAAACTTTTTGTTGGATTGCTCTATGAGCTCGAAGAACTCGTCCATAGTATAAGCGTCTACGTCTTTCAATTTATTCGAGAAAACGCTGAAAGTAGCGTCAACGTCTGTATGGGTGTGTCCCACCAGCATGACACCTATTTCTACCTCTTCGAAAACTCCGAACTTAACCAATAGTGCAGCCATCGCACATATGTACTTGTTCGTGCTTTCCCGCCAACAATTATCTGCTTGAATGCGCAAAAACCATGACAATGACGTCCCGCTCCCTTGAATTTCGACAAGGATTTTCATAACACAAGTAGCGACCGTGTTCGAATCGTGTTTGAAATAAGGAAACCACGTGTATACATATATACTAGGGTCTCTTCCGTGTGCAATGACGCCTGTCAGATTAGTCTTCATCATCAGCTCGTGCCTAAGCGCTTTCGAGTAGTTCGCTTGACCAATATGGGGGATAATTGTTTTCTTCTGATCCATGTCGTCAATGATGAGACACAAACGCTCGTTCGGACGAGCCATGGAATCAGTTTTCGCTCGACTGTAGTCCAATCTGTGTTCAACTTGCCTCCTTTGGTGTGCTTTCATATCCTCTCGAGCTCGTTCTCGATCTCGAGGAAGAGCAGCATATTGTATACGTTCCTTCAGTTCATGACAGACGACGCACTTTGTGAACGTGTTAGATTGCGCGAGGGAAACGTGAAAAAAGTATCGCCGCCACAGTTTATAAAAGTTTGACTTAGACACGACATCGAGGCCAGCGGCCAGAAAGTCTGATTTGATGGACTCATAAATTGATCTTTTCGTGAAAGCAGCCGGGAGTCGAAGCTTCGGTTTGGAAACCCCACCTTGGTTAGCCACCTCATTCAGCATGCTATCCGCATGACACTCGATGAACGTTCTCATGCTGGCAAGCATGGAGACCGTTTTATCGGTTGGCCGATATCTTCCCGTCAGGCCATGCTCAGAACGCACGTAGCCATTGTCGAAACACTATTTGTAGCTGTAAAATGTATTACGCGAGACACCGAGTACATTGCAGTACGCCCTGACGCACATCGAACGTTCCAACTCCACAGGGCGGACACGTTTCTGTCCACCCTCATTTACTGTGAAATCCTTAATACTTTTCATCCACCACACGGCTCGCTCTCCCGGACTCTTACTGTACAGTCCCTGTCTAACCTTTTGCACTTCCTCTGGCGACACATCGTAACAACATCGAGCCTTGCAACATGCCATGCCACGCACCATGAGCAGTCTTTTTTCGGACAGCATGTTTCTCGCTCTTTTGTACTGTACTTTCCTCCTAGCATTCCTATTAGCCATGTTATACCTTCGTCTTTCGCCTGGCAGAGGTTCGGGCAAAATCTGCAGTATCGCCCTTCTCTCTGCATCACCCCTGCCAGATGCTTCCGACCCAGACTGACTCTCAATTGGAATCGCGTCATCACTTTGCATTTGCGTTGGACTCACCCGTGTTATGGAAAGTTCCTCCGAAGAACAGTCGGTGGCAACCAACTTCGTACTACTGGAGCTAGCGCGAAGCAAAGGTCCACTAGAAGAGGACTGTTGTCCAGACGAGTAATCAGTGGCCACCAACCGCTCACTCTCGTCATCAGATGATGCGTAAGAAACACCCATTGGCACGCAACTGCTGTGCGCCGAAGCTGTGGGGTGCACCTCGTGAGGAATGTGGAACTCGATCTGGGAGGTAGACGGTTCTTTGCCCGTGGACGTTGTTGCTAAATCTGTAGGCAGTTGGATGCAACCTCCAAAGCTCTCACGAAAAGCGAGACTCCGTTTTTTGGGGAGAGTTGCAGCAGACTGTTGGAACAGCGAACTGGCCGAAGAGGTCGTCGAGGCCAATTCCAGGTGTTGTAGCTGGTAATGCAAGTCGACGGCTTGTTCAGTTTCCATACCCCAGTTCATGTGGACGTTCGCCGAGCCGTCTTTGGCGCCGACATGTAACCGTGGGTGCAGCGGATGCGATTCCCGTCAGCGTAATCAATTAATCTCAATTGTGCGGATTGAACGGGTCATTCGAATTCGTGTCCACACCCTGCAAAACAGTGGAGCAAACTGTAAGCACAATTACTAAAAAAGGCCCAACCCCCCCCCCCCCCCCCTCTTCAAATAGAGAACGGAGACATCCTTCCCCTTTTTGCTTTTTATACTTTTGTAGTTGGACGTTGAAGTCCGTAGCAGCTCTCAAAGTCAAAACCCTTAACCTTTTTAAAGGCCTCCGCAGATGGAACTCAGCTGTCACAAAGGGCCTTGGCCCCCCTCCCCGTCGCTCCCGCAGGTAGTTGAAGAGGGTAGGTAACACAACCGTCTTGGCGGTTGTTTAGCGTCGAGAGGCAAGTCCCTCAAGGCGCGTGTCAGCCAACACTTGAGTGTCTAATGAGACCCTCGACAACGCCGACAGCCAGGCGAGTATGGACAGCATATAACATGCCATCGCTTCGATAGTTTGTGAACTCATGCATGACCAGTGTTTATGAGGAAGCCTGTAATGCGGCCCACATTAATAGATGTCTACGTCGCGCTGCCTGCATGTGGTCGGTGATATTTGTGTTATGGGCCGGACACTCCACCGGCCAGGCGTGAATCTATGTTGTTAATTTGTTAACACATTTCTGTTTGTATGTTGCGCCCTGTAGGACGTGTCCTATCAGGATTTAGATGTGCATAATGGACGGTCGAACAGTCGCGGACTACAGAAGTCCGTCGGGATCCGAACTTCGCAGAAATAGAATCGACGGCTAACCGGTTATCAACGGGTCTCCGTAAACTGACTGTCGGCCAATCGTCATAACGAATGCAAGGCTATGACAGGCAGGAGACAAAAAAAAACATGGCTCAATGACCCTCAGCCGACCCCTGCAAACCCCGATTTAATGCACGTCGATTTGAAGGTTGTGCGTTGGGACTGAAAGCCTTTGCAGCCCGCGCGGCTTCGATACCAAAGCGTCTTCGTAATGTCGACACGCGACTGCGCGAACTACAAAGCACGTCGTGGAAGAAGCATGACAGCGACTAAACCACACTTATCGCGATGTTGGCTTTTATTGGAGGGCAACGAAGATCGACGGCATACAGGAAATGGACCCGGCCACTGACACCGTCGTCAACCCCAATAAACCCCTTTTAGGGCAATTCACAAGGCGAACACTTTTGCGCAGTACCAGACCGCCGTCATAGAAGACGGACGGGGAAGTCGAAGCTGTTGAAAATAACGGTCAGATTTACGCGGAGCCTCAAAGTTCGCCAGGATCCGAATTTGGCGGGTGTTTGAGTAGCCAGGAACCTGTTTTCGCACGGTCGCTGCAAGTGGAAGGGAGCGCCAGCGGGTGCACATAAGGAACGCTATGTCTGGGCGCACACAAGGAAGGCTCTGCCGCTCTCAAGTTTTCGTTGTACGATAGCACGCGCAGAACAAAGGGTAATGGTGGATGCACCACCACACTCTTCGGCGCATCGCGACCCCAAACTGACCCCTATAAACACCGATTCTCACCACCGTGTAGTCAGATGTACTAGCCTAAGAGGTTGTCGAACTCGAACATGTACACTGCGCAGACACGAATCAATTGGAATGACTTTTATTGGAAGGCAACGAAGATCAACGGCATACAGGAAATGGACCCGGCCACTGACACCGTCGTCAACCCCAATAAACCCCTTTTAGGGCAATTTCAAAGGCGAGCAGTATTGCGCACTACCAGGCCGCCGGCATTGAAGATGGACGGGGAAGTCGAAGCTGTTGAAAATAACGGTCAGATTTACGCGGAGCCTCGAAGTCCGCCGGGATCCGGATTTGGCAGGTGCTGGAGTAGCCAGGAACCTGTTTTCGCGCGGCCGGTGCCAGTGGAAGGGAGCGCCAGCGGGTGCACATAAGGAACGCTATGTCTGGGCGCACACAAGGAAGACTCTGCCACTCTGATGTTTTCGTTGTACGATAGCACGCGCATAACAAAGGGTAATGGTGGATGCACCACCACACAATTCGGCGCAGCGTGACCACAAACTGACCCCTATAAACACCGATTCTCACCACCGTCTAATCAGATGTACTAGCACAAGAGGTTGTCGAGCTCCGACATGTACATTGTGCGGACACGAAAAATTTAGAACTGCTTTTATTGGAGGGCAACGAAGATCGACGACACACAGGAAATGGACCCGGCCACTGACACCGTTGTCAACCCTAATAAACCCCTTTCAGGGCAATTTCGAAAGGGATAACTTTTGCGCACTACCTGGCTGCCGGCATTGAAGACGGACGGGGTAGTCGAAGCTGTTGAAAATAACGGTCCAATTTACGCGTAGCCTCAAAGTCTGCCGGGATTAGAATTTGGCGGGAGCTGGAGTAGCCAGGAACCTGTTTTCGCACGGCCGGTGCCAGTGGAAGAGAGCGTCAGCGGGTGCACATAAGGAACGCCATGTCTGGGCGCACAGAAGGAAGGCTCTGCCGCTCTCAAGTTTTCGTTGTACGATAGCACGCGCAGAAGAAAGGATAATGGTGGATGCACCACCAGTCAATTCGGCGTAGTGCGACCCCAAACTGACCCCTATAAACACCGATTATCAACACCGTCTAATCAGATGTACTAGCACAAGAGGTTGTCGAACTCGGACATGTACACAGCGCAGACAAGAAAAATTTAGAATGACTTTTATTGGAGGGCAACGATGATCGACGACATACAGGAAATCGACCCGGCCACCGACACCGTCGTCAACCCCAATAAACCCCTTTTAGGGCCATTCAGAAGGCGAGCACTTTTGCGCACTACCAGGCCGCCGACATTGAAGACGGACGGGGAAGTCGAAGCTGTTGAAAACAACGGTCAGATTTACGCGGAGCCTCCAAGTTCGCCGGGATCTGAATTTGGCGGGTGTTGGAGTAGCCAGGAACCTGTTTTCACGCGGCCGGTGCTAGCGGAAGGGAGCGCCAGTGGGTGCACACAAGGAACGCTATGTCTGGGCGCACTGAAGGAAGGCTCTGCAGCCCTCAAGTTTTCGTTCTACGATAGCACGCGCAGAACAAAGGGTAATGGTGGATGCACCACCACACAATTCGGCGCAGCGCGACCCCAAACTGACCCCTATAAACACCGATTCTCACTGCGGATTTCTGTGGCATGAAATTTGTTTGAACCAGTGCGGGAATACGGCCGCGTGCAAGTCCGGAGTGCGACGAACGCAGAGGTCTGCGTAACGCGAGCAATTTTGTGCACCTAGAGGCCTCTGATAATCTGATGACACACGATAGTTGAGGTCGTCGTAACGGGCGGTTGAATTTTTCGCGGGACCTCAAAGTCCGCCGGGATCCAAACTTGGTGTTTGCTCGACTGGCGAGGAACCGGTTTGTGCGGGGGATGTCGGTTATCTCGAGGATGGGTGTTGAAGTGCACAAAAGGAACGTTATGTGTGTGTGCCTGGTCAGGGAGGCCCTGCTGTTGTTCGCAAGTGTCTGTTCGGCGAGAGCACGCACAACAGAAATACAACAGAAATCGTAGTCGTAGGTGCACCACGTCAGAATCGGCGCAGCGCGGCCCCCAATAGACCCCCATAGACGCCGATTCTCCCCCCCGACAAAGTGAGCTTATGCGGCGATGCAGTCACAAATGTTATGATTTGTGATGACAATCACTGGACCCACCAAAAAAAATCACCGTGGCTGGTGGCCCCCCCTGCAACCCCATCTAACGACGATTCGTCCAGTCGACAAGGCGAGGCCCAACTCGCTCGCTGCCAACGTCGACATATGATAGCGCGAACTGCCATGAGCGCGAAGACACGGGAATGCCGGCGGCCAGATTGCACGCATGCCGATGACGACACCACCGTCGACAACCCCCTCAAACCCCAACGAGGCAATTCGACAGGCTGGCACTTTTGCGCACCCAAACGTCTCTAGCGACCACAACACATGCGTAAGGCCAGGCCGTCGGAAATGGCCGGTTAGATTCTAGTCGAACCTCGAAGTCCGGCGAGATCCGAACTTGGCGGTTGCCGGAATAGAGAGGAACGGGTTTCTTCGCGGGAAGTCGCATACTGGACGGGCTGATTAGCGGGAAACGCGACGATCCACATCTGAGCTTCAGTGGACAGGACCAAAACCCGTCGTTAAGCACCCTCAAACAGCCCCTACGACCCCCAATTAGTCCCGCAGACAAGGCGAGGTCGCACTCGGGCAATGGCAGGTTCCACAGCCAGGTTCATGGTGGTCAATGAAATTCCACAAGATCCGAACTTGCCCTCGGTTCCACTGAGGGACCACGAACGGGTGCCGACCACGAAGTCCGCACAGATCCGAACTTGACATCTGTTGCTGCGTGTCGACCGGGAGCATGACACACTTTGTTTTTGCTGGGGTCCCAATGACAGGACTATTTTTTTTGCGGGAACGCCACCCAAAGAACAGTCATGTACCCAGGACTTTGTAAAGATCCATGCAAACCGTAAGCGTGTGATTTTAGCGATGCGGTCGAAACAACAATGATCATGCGAGGAGCTCACGACTTAGCATGCATCAGATCGCAAGTCCGCCGGGATCCGAACTTCGTGTTGTCGCCCTCGCACGGTGACAACTGGCAGGGCGTTCTGAACTATCGACCCCACGCCGTAAAGCTGGAAAATTTCTCGCAAAAGCCAGTCATCAGGGCACCTGGGAATGGCATTGTGACTGTGAACACGAAACCAACAACCGCAAAAAAAAAACGTTAAGTCGCGTGTGAAAACCTGGCGAAAATGGAACTTCGGATGCCGGCGAACTACAGCAATCATGCGCTGTTTTCTCAGAGGCGCGTGCTCTCCCAACGGCCACACGATGGCAACACAATGTCTTCGTCATCCGTTCCCTCCATCCCTGCCACTTGCGACACGTGCCACGACATGATGATCATCGGGGTGTTGATGAAGATGATGATGATGCTGATTGCAATGCAGATGATGATGATGATGATGATGACAAGGACGGTGGTGATGTTGATGACTACGACGATGTCGCTGATGATGATGATGATGATGATGTTGATGATGTCGTTGATGATGATGAGGATGATGATGATCATGATGATGATGATGGTGTTGATGATGATGACAACGATGATGATGATGATGATGATGATGATGATGATGACGATGACGATGAGGATGATGACGATGATGATGATGATGATGACGACGATGACGACGATGATGATGATGATGATGATGATGATGATGATGATGATGATGATGATGATGATGATGGTAAGCAAGAGTCAAGGGGCTGCTCACGAGGAACGAACAAGTGTGAAGCAAAAGGGCATACAGAAACCATGTGCCCCAATGTCATCGACATCCGTTCCCGTCGTCCCCGCAACTTGCGACACGTGGCGCGATGCGGCTGCTCCCATGCGCCGGCAAACATGTGCGACGACTGACACGCGGGCTGGCAGAAAACCACTTTACCTTAACGACGACACAGCGCACACGATGGTGCAGCTCTCTGACGGGGCACAATTCTTAGACGAGGCGCGGTTCTTCGACGATGGCGAAGCACGCACGATGGCGCGACTATTCAACAAGGGCTGAGCGCAGACCACGACGGCCACTTGCTAACGCAGAACACAAAGAAGGAATGTCGAAGCGCCGACAACTGGACCCCAGCAGCGGGCAGAAGGACGGGAAAGAGTTGGCAACGAGAGGGACGCCCGCAGACACGTGGCGCAACAGCGGAGCAGCAAAGGCGATGGAGGAGGTCGCCGAAGGGACGTCGCGCGCGAATGCGCTCGTCACGGCTGGAGATGCGAATGCGCTGCACCAGACCCCAGGCAGCGGAGCCCAAAACTGTCATCGCACCCCATGGAAAGACCCGCCTGTGTCCCCCCGCGCGGCCTCAGACCCCGCTCGCCAGGCAGGAGGCATGAATGCCC
>BFEA01000036.1:1577824-1592267 GCA_003427395.1 Chara braunii
CACACACACACACACACACACACACACACACATACACACACACACACACACACTCACAATCAATCAATCAATCAATCAATCAATCAATCAATCAATCAATCAATCAATCAATATCAATCAATCAATCAAACCTCTTTTTTTTCAAGTTTTTTGTTTATTTATTTTACAATTTTGTATCTTTATTTTTCTAAAACACCTCCTTCCCCTGCAAAAAACAGAAATTCATTTCCAAAAAATACAGGTGACCTCAGGGACCATATATCTGATGATAAAAAATGACAAAAAAAAAATCCAACTTTTCTTTATATTTTTATTTTTAATGTTTTTTAAATCGAATTTAGTTTTTGATTTTTTAAAAATCCGAAACAAAGTTGGATTCCAAACAAAAAAACTATGGGGTTGTAGGGATTAAAATTCCCTACAACCCCATATATATATATATATATTTTTAGCCTATTATTTAATTCAGGAAAATTTTGCTAAATCGGGCCCGAGGCGCGGACCAGGTAGGCCGCAGATGCGGACCCGTCTGCATCCGCCATCCGAGATTGGACCCGCGGACGCGTCCGTGGGTGTTACATAGCCGATAACCGCTTGTGGACACAACTGGATGAGATGATAGTCTCATCCCCGAAGGACGAAACGCCAGATACGATCTTCGCGTACCATCTTGCACCATTGTCCCCAAACTTGCCACCGGAGATCTCAGTTCCGACCTGGGACTTCACCCCCACTTAAAAATCCTTGGCACACCCCCTTTTCGCACTTCAGGGCCCTCATCCCTCGTTGGGCGTGAGGTTGGGCGTCATTGGTTCAATCCCCATGGTCGTCAGTTGCCCACTTGGTGCCAACTAACTGAGATAGTCGGCTGGATCCTCCCGATCGGTACAGTCACTACCGTAGTAAGGTCGTCAGCCAAGACATGTGTGAGTGTGCGTGTGAGTGGGTTGCGTGTGGTGAGTGGGAGAGTGTTTCCGCTTTAGACACTACTGTTACTCTAGACACTAGTGTTACTCGATGGGGGTGGGGGACTGTTACTCGATGGGGGTGGCGGAAGATGAAAGGGAGGGGCAAATGCTCTGTCTTTGTCTTAGTTGCACCCTAAACTCTAGGGCAAACATGTCGTGAAAGGGAGGCACAGTTACTGGCAAATGCTCAGGCTATCCTTGTGTTAGCTGCACCCTAAACTCTAGGGCGAAGGGGCAAACATACTGTTACCTCTCTCCACCGAAAGAGGTAACCTCCCTTCAACGAAGAGAGATTCATAACTATGCTTGTGGGGGTCCCCTGTATAGCCTTAGGAGTGGTTGTAGGGCGGCGGCAAGCAGTGGGGGATCGCTAATGCACGCAGCGCAACGCAGGCACTGCATGCATGCCAAAACTCGTCGGCGGAATGGCACCGAGACAAGGGGTGTAGCGCGCGTGTGGGCGCGAGATGGGTGGTTGTCCAACAGGGGTATTACCATGCCCCTGGCTATGGCTGGCGTTGGTCGGTGGGAGCCGGCAATCCTCGTTAGGTCGCGAAGGGAAAGAATTGCATGTGTGGCTGACCACGAGGCAGGGTTTGCTAGCCACTAACATACCATAAATGAAGCTTGATGAGGACCCCTGGTCTCAGATACGTAGCATGGCTGGAGTCAGCGCGATGCTGTTTTCCTTGAAAAAGTGTTTCTCTTGGAGAGTCTACGATAGAGCTGAAGCCGATGTTTGTTGGAAGACGCATATACGGACTGCTTCGACTCTGGTCTTAGTCCCCCTCGCTATTGTGAAAGCGCAGGCGACTTTGGCACGATAGGGTTGCTTCCAGTGAGGTTTTCAGCACTTCTGTCTTCAATTAACAATTCTCTCTCCAGAGAATGCATCTGCTGGCAAGCTTTTTCCTCGTCATGATAGAGGAAAACCTTTGCGTTTGTCTTTTGTTTTTCATTACTGGAGTCTTACGTTCTCGACTATTTTGGCGGATTGTGGAATTGTTATTCCTAATTTTGGTGTGGGATTCATTAGTTTTGCCCTTAGTAGTTTCTTGGGATTTTTCAATTTTTACGTTGTAGTTCGCCGCTTTAGGTGTAGTTGCTAGCTGTTTGTTTTCTTAGTTTTACAGTTCTTTTTCTTTTTCTGTTTAATAATCCCGCTGAATTACACTGAATTGCGTGTTGCTCTACTTGATAGCTATTGTCGGGTTTGTGTTTTGGTTGATTGTGTCGTAACCTGGTGAGATGAACGTGGGAGTGTCGCTTTGCGAATACCCTGTCATGGTGGGCGGCAGGGTTTTAAGGGGGTTGATGCTGACAGGGGGAGCAGTTTGCCCTAAGTCGCGAGGAATGGGTGGGTTTGCAGGGTCCTTTGACCCTTGTCGCGCGGGTGGTAGGGCACTTCTGCACGTTCGTGAATGTTTTGGGTTGCGTTCATTTCCTTGTGAGTGCTTGGGGTTTCTTCTATCATCCTTTTCTTGTAGGACTGGAGAGCGTTGCCCTCTGACGAGCCTTTTTCCTGTAATCGCGCGACTTTCTACGCAGAGCTGCTTGAGGAAATACGACGAGTTGAGTGGGTGAGCTGTGGAAAGATGGGTCGTGCGAGCAAATGGCATGGATGTCCTCGTTTCTTTTATGATTTTTGTCGGGAATGTCGGGTCGGTGTCAGCAAGATCCCGTACCAACGGTTGATAGTCGCGCCTTAGCGAACACGAAAAATAATTGTACCATAGCTTCTTTTTTGTTCTGTTGTGAGCACTGGAAATTTTGGCGCGATCATCGCACGGGAATATCATTTTTGAATTTTCAACTAATGTCGAGCCGCCACGGGCTCTCGGAATTGTTTTTCCATTCGGAATTTTCCTTGGCAATTAGGACTTAAGCTAGGAATTGAGGCGCCTTCTGAATTTTGTTGCGCTGCGCTTCCTGCTTATGCACGTCTTGTCGCGACAAGATCCGGGTTCTGACTTCTTTTTGCACGTAACTGTCGTTTTCGGCAGGCACGATTGTAACTGTATCTTTCTTCCTTCTTGGTTTTCTCGCGTTTGCCCGCCTTCTCCTTCTTCCTCGACTTACGTATTCTGTTCTAATTGGCCGAAGCATTTGCATGACCGGATCGATGCGTGGAGTGTCGCTACAACCCCCACGCCGCGGCCTGGCCATGCAGACGTAGGCACTTCCTCTCTTCTCCTCTTGTCCACCTACGCTTAATCCCGTACCTTTTGCGCAGGTATGCATGCTAAAAATTTTGCAAGCGCGATTAGTTGGCTCTCTAAGAATTCTGAGGTTAGCGCGATCAGTGAGGGTCGGCTAACAAGCAAGTTTTGGAAGGTGAGTGACTACGAGAGTTGGGCGATGCCATCCGACGAGCTGGTGTCGAGTATGCGGGGTTGACGTGCGGGGCCGCGACGGACTGTGGCGCACGGACGAACCTGGCTTGCATGCTCGAACCAAGCGGGGTGACAACTCTGCGTTGATGTGAGGCGACGGACTGCCCGCATTGGGAGTGTGGACCAGAGAGAGAGAGAGAGAGAGAGTAGTTGTGAGTGCGGGATGAGGTTCTTTCTTTGAATCGTATGTATAATTTTGGTTTTTGCTATGGCCGATTTCTGTCGCGGCCTTTTTGACTTTCCTTGTAAATCGTCTCGGATTTTCGTTACTGCTTTTGCCTCGTATGAATGCATGAATGGGTGTGAACTCTTCTTCATTCATGGCCTTTTCGGATTCCCGATCTTATTTTGCGATGCTTGTTTAATTCTATCCTCTATCTGCATCTTATTGAAAGCGCCGCTATGGATGTGTGGGTTCTTTTTGTTAGTCCTTGATCGTCACAAAGCCGCCGAGAACGCTGTGAGATATTGATTGTCAACCCCCCCCTCCCCCTTCTTTTCTCTTTTCTCTCCTTTTTCGTCACATGAATGGTATGGATATGAATGAAACATCCGAATCTCACTCTACCTAGCATGAGTAGGATAGTTACATGTAGGATACGATCGTTCTCGAGAACACAGGGAACCCGCTCATGCGCACACTCACGTACGACCGCGATCTCGGAAATCCAAGTCGCGGCGTACGCGCGCTTTTGCATGAGTCGACCCCGAATTTAGCGAAAGGATGCAGGAAATCGAACTCATTAACCAGATATGGCCGAGGAAAGTCCCTTTTGGATTACCGATCGTGAAAGACTGAGGGATCCGGAGTACCGCGAGTACAGGGAAGGCGAACAACTCAGACGACGGGGAAACTTGAGAAACCCGGAATTCCCCTGTCTGACAGAGAACGACCGATTGTGCGCGGCGGACTTCCACTGGGTTATAACCCGCGACCCGAGGGGCCCTGACTACCCAGATATGGACAACACTCAATACTACATATCCCCGGGCTTCGTCGTTATCACTACCAGTTTCCCTCCCTTTTATTTCCTCCTCCCATATCACCAGCTCACAGTGGTACCGTGGAATTTCATAGCTCGCTATTGGCCCAGCCCACTGTGTGAAGACTACCACCAGCACCAGACACGCCAAGCTTCGGGATTTATCAGCCGAACTCGTACCGAAGCTAAGCAGTGGTTGCACCACCTCCGCTTACAATCTGCCCCGTCGGGTTCCGAAGCTTGTTACGAGTGGCGCCGATTGCAGCACGACCACCCTTGTGTCCCGTCAAGCCACCGGACGAGTCACCAACCGTGGCGATGCCACTGGCAAAGGCCATAGCCCCTTCCCTGAAGGTCGAGACGCCAGATACCACCCGTGCGCACCATTTGCACCATTGCCTGTAATCTTGCCACATGAGATCTTAGTTCCGACCTGCGACTCCACCCCCACTTTCCTAAAATCCTTGGCATACCCCTTTTCGCACTTTCGGGCCCCCATCGCACGCCGATCAGGAAGTCGCACTAGGCGTGAGGTTGGGCGTCACAGCCCCGTATGATTTTCATCATGGAGGGAGGTGAAGATCTCATTGGGGAGTGCATGCGGACCTGGGTGCGGATTACCCTAAACCGTGAGGAGGTGGGTGGGCTTTGCGGGGCCTTTGGCCCCTGCCACGCGGGAGGTAGGTTATTTTTCAGGGTTTGCTGAAACACCATCATGGAGGGAGTGGTGTTTTAGGGTAGGTAACGTAGTGGGTGGAGTGATCTGCATTGAATCGCAAGAAGGTGGGTGGGTTTGCGGGGTCTGTGGTTACAGATCCCTGTCGCGCGGGTGGCAGAGTGGATCTGCAGGGTTGGGCTATTTTCAAGGGTGATAGGCTTTGCTTTTGTAGGTTTTGTTTTGTTGTTTTTTTTTTTTTAGGTCATTTGCATAGTGCACAATTAGGATTTCGTCATTTCATATGGTCAAAGGAGATAGTTTACCCCGTGACCTTCTCTATGATGTAAGGGATGCCGGACCCGTTTTTCGTTTTTCGGCTTATATAATTCAAAAGCAGCCGTCGTATGAACCAGGCCGGAGTGCCTGGATCATAAGACATCTGGATGCCCCTTGGTTGAGTTAAAAGATACGAGAGGTGAGAGAAAAATATATGGCTAGATTAGCATGGGGACCGGTGTGCGCTCCTGCGTCGCTCCACTACTGCGTTGAGCGCCTGCGCCGCCGCACGGCTTGGTGAAGTTACCACGGTAACTCCACGGCCATTGCCACGTGTTACTCACAGCCATAGCCAGCCTCCCTTCCTTCCTGGGGTAGGAGGGGCGGCACGAACCCAACTTTGTCGGCGAGACACTCACTCCACTCGGCCTGGGTTCGTGCTTGGTGGCCGGTCCCAGCCAGCCCTATTGCCTTACAGCGCTTTTACCACAGTGAACTCAGGTACACAGTTCTACTCATTTTCTACACATCCTTACCAGCGCAACGCCCCAGACGGGCGTTTCGCTACAGCAGTAAGCAAGACTACATCGCATCGAAGCGAGGAGCTCCTCTCAAGAACAGAGACAAGATTCTCGGCGTTCTCCGCTGAGTCCTCTCGGGGCCGGTGTTTCGAGAAAGGAAGGTTCCTTTCCGTCAGGTAACGAAGGACAAGATTCCAAATCCCTGCCTATTCTGTGGGCCCTACTGCAATGATGGTCGCTCCCTTACCATAATTAGAATTATCAAACTCTCCTTCTCTCCTCCTCCCCCTCCCCACATCTCTAGCCCCGACTTCACTATTCATAGTAATATTCCCATAATTATCGACGGTAGGACGGACGTTTTCAGGTCCGCCCTCCTCTTCCTCAGGAATACGGTTCTTTCAGTGCTTCAGCGAGAAGACCGAACAGCACATCTTCCCCACCTCCGAGTCCCACCAAACCTTTAGATTTTCCCCAGCACTCCATTCCACGGCATCTTCACTCGCTCCCGCCCTCGAAATTAGTCCCCCACTTAACCTAAACTGTAAAAGGTTCCCCCCCCACGCCAAGTTTTCCAGGCGCATTCCTACACAGGCGCAGCGATAGATCACCCGCTCATGTCGCTCTGTCCTAACCCTACACATAGGCAGCCCACTGCCAGTGGCCCCTACTCCCCCCGAAGCTTCGAAAGGGGAACCAAGCTGAATACAGACAGCGATAGCACGCCCATAGATCCAGGACGGCAATGCCCGAAGGCGCGTTTAACACCAAACGCACCTGCCCGCAGATCCGTTCTTTTAATCCTGTCTGAGTATCGCCTATTGTTCCCTTTTATTTAGCAACACCTTGAAGTAATTCACTCAAAATTATCCACCTACTTACTATCATTTGACCATTGAGCACTATTACTTTCGGTGGGCCAGTAGTAATTACGGAGAGGACTAAATACAAACGTACACGCCACCAAACACACACGTCTTATATTGCTTTTTTTGTTGGTTGGGGTTCCGCCTTATGTTTGAAATTGATATCGTTAGTTAAACTGATATAGTCCCTCTTTACATCACCCAATACCACTTATTATTAACGGATACCAGATTCCTCTGATCCGAATTCTGATCTCCGTGACCATTAGTAGTAGATAGCCACTGCAGCATGGGACACTTGGCAGCAAGGTAAGAGCTCTTAGTCAAGTATCTCCCCCTATACTGGACCTCAACCTCCAGAGCTCACGAACACCGCCTCAGCCCTCACTCAAGAAAACACGCACCCCTCTCGCCTGGTTTGTAGCGCCCCAACTCTCCAGTCAGGGATGATGGAGGTACCAGCGGGGGATACGGTGAAGCCTGTTACCGAACCGCAGCTGCCCGTCGATATCTCATCCTTGCCAGAGGAAGAGCTTACCCACCTCGCCAATTTGGTGAGGGGATGGTACATCAACCACGAGACACGGGATGTCTCTCAATACATTGAGGCTACCATGGACGAAGAAGCAAGCTGTATCGAAATCAGACCGAACGAGGCGATCCGTGCAGTCGAGGAAGACTTCCTCAAAATGATGGGGGTCGCAATCCTCTTCCAGGGAGAGGCAAAGAACATGAGGAATGATAAGAAGATTGATTTGATCCGTTCAATTGATGACGCGTTGCTACCTGAAGACAAACTCATGTCTCACAGGGGCCTGACACAGATAGAGAGCAAAGCTCAAGTCACTTACATCGCCAAATACCCGGAAATTGTTGATTGGTTGATTACAAAAGGGTGCGAACGATTTGTGGATAGAACTAAGACGTACAAAATCCTCTTTAGACCATGGATGCCTCGCGCAGACTGGATTCAACACCGGGAAGAAGAGAAAAGGAAGATTTACTGGTAATGGCAATTTGATTTCCGATAAATGCTTCCTTTTACATTAAGTCTGGTATTGAGCAGGTCATGGGGAAAGTCATCACGGAATATGAAATCATCAGAGACCCGATTGATCCTAGGCTAGGCAACCTGAAATTTGGCCTCCACCCAGAGGCAGAGGCTAAATATGTCAGGACCATCAAAGTTTTCACTGGCAAGGAGCACCTGACGGGAGACCTGGTAAACAGCAATCACCCATGGTGCAAAGGCTGCAACCGGTATGTCAGATCACCGGAAGAGTGCCTCTGCACTGAGGGGGGGACTGATAACGACCTTGCAAAGCCGGTTCCAACAGCCCCACTGTCGGGGCAAGGTTCTGCCTCCCTGGGGAAGGGGACGATCCCCACTCCTGGTCCGTTCCCACCAAAGAGATCGAATCCAGGAGTCCCCCGAAGCAAATCTCCACCCCAAGACAAAGGTCAGTCCTCGAACTCATTCCAATGGTTGAATCCTCACCTCCAGTCTCCACACGCGGGAGGAAGAGGACAACGAGGACAGAGTAGAGGCAAACCACAGTCCCAGGGTCGGGGTAAGAACCACCCGGATAAGACCACTCACAATCCATCAGTTGCTGGCCCATCGGCTGTTACACCTGCGTCGGTACTCAAGGTACCAACGGACAACAACAGATTGAAATGGGTACAGAAGGTCCAACAATGGAAAGATCCCAATTTCCAGTCTTCCGCCAAAGATGGTAGTACGTCTAGTTCAGGGATGAACGCTTCATCGGGAGACAACAAGAGCCCTGAGGGCCTAAGGGGCCTCTGACTCCTGGTAATGCCCCTGCCGCTCCCAATGCAGGGAGCGGTGGGTCAGGCAGTGTCAACACACCCGGGTCGAATGCCCCCGGCCTGGGCACAGCCATGGTGATGGACACGAACTTCAGATACGATGCGATAAAACGTACCAGGCCACTGGATTTCGATGACAATCACTCGGAATCCCCCAAACCTTCTGGGTCTCAGCAGGCTGGGCAAAATAGCCACAAAGAATCTTGCGTGGTTATCCCCCTTATCTTCAAATCAACGAACCAAGGTCCATTTCTCCTTCTACAAATAAACGAACATGGAGGCTACAACATTGCATACGGCTCCCTACATTCTCCACCGGACCCAGTCACAATGCTGAAACTGGGTATGGAGCTGGTTCAGAACAAATTCGCTGTCAGACCTATCCCGAACCAGCCCCTACTCACTTTCAGCAAAGTTGGCGCTTCAGCCTGGGAAAATTTACACTCTGCACGCGTTGTGCCTCAATGCCACAGCCATCCCTGACGTGGATCCAGCAAAGGCTGGAGAAGGCTTCTACTGGGCCCCACTGAGCTGGTTCAAGGCCAGCAGTGACGAGCGGATGATCCCAGTTCTGGGGGACGGCATCAGAGGGGAACTAATCACGGATATCAACGAATTGCTTTAGGGCGAGCTTAAGCTCTTCTCTCGCCACTTCGCAGAGTTGATCAGAACCCGTTGGGACCAGGCAGTTATCCAGGATGTCATTGCAAGAGTTAAAGTAGCAAGTGCAGAAGCAGTTCCAAGCGCCATCCACCCCAAGGCACCGTCCGCTGCTGCGGATGGCGTCTAGAATTAAGATAGCGTCATGGAACGTTCGTGGTTTAGTAGATGGTAATGGGAAACACAGAAGGGCACGGCTTAAAAGTTGGATTCACCAAAGCAAGGCCCAGATAATATTACTACAGGAAACCAAGCTCAACAATGACAGGCAAACGAAGCTTGGGAACTGGTGGACTGTCCCACCGGCCTGGTCCCCAGCAGATGGCACAAAGGGCGGCACAGCAATCCTAATTCACAGCTCCCTCGCCAAATCGGTTTCCGAGGTAGAAACAGATCAGGCAGGCAGATGGGTTAAATTATCCTGCCTAATTGGCGACCAAAATTGGTGCATCTGCTCAGTGTACGCACCTGCAGATCATGCCTCAAAAGTGGATCTTTTTCATTCCTTACAAGATGTCATCCCCCACACTAAGTACCTGGTGGTAGGGGGTGACTGGAACACATTTCCCAACGCTCGTATGGACTCATCCACGGCCCTCTCCCATCCTGCAGAGTCATGGGCCCTGAATGAGTTGGTCGCGGATAAGGGCCTATTTAACCCTTTCCGACTCCTCCACCCCCAAACACAAACGTTTTCTTGGTTCTCAGCACCCTCAGGTGAGGACGGCACTGCCGTGCGGCGGAGGTTAGATGTTATCTTTGTCAGTGAACAAATACTTCCCTCAGTACTCCAAGCCGAAATTATCGCCAATCCCCTGTCCGACCACAAGCTGGTTTCCCTCACTGTTTCTGGAACTAGCGGACTGGTTAAAGGCAGAGGGACCTTCAAACTGAATATGCAAATCATGGACGACAAAGATATGACTGAATGGACATGGAACTTCTGGGAAGAATGGAGAAATTCTACCTTCCTCTTCCCAGATCCAGGGAATTGGCTAGACAAGGGGTTGCACCTCATGTAGGCCTTTCTCCAAATGATCTCAAGAGTTAAGGCCATAAACAGGAAATACGAAGAGATAAAATTGAAAAGAAACATCGAAAAGGTAGAACGGCAACTCGGCTGTAATACCTTTTCTGATTCTTATTGGCTAGCGAGACGCAGTCAATGGTTACAAGAGTGGCAAGATCGACAAATAAATAAACACGAATCCTGGGCTAAGTATAAAATGATTGACAATATTCTCACAAGGGATCGGATGAACAGCACTAAATTCAGGGTCGCACAAGATGGTAAGAAGTCAGAGATGATCACAGAACTCGCCCATCCCTTCGACGCAGCAAGGCCAACAGCCCATGCGTCGGATAGGATATGCGAGTATGTTCGCCTATTTTATGAACAACTATTAACGACAGAAAAGGACCCTTCTATCCCATTGGTTGCCCCAGACATGGAACACATGCTCTGGGGGTCCACCAACAGGGTACTCACAGCCATAGAGGAGACTGACCTAGACCAGCCAATTTCGTTCGCTGAGCTCACGGCGTCAATGCGCAGCATGGCCAAGGGTAAATGCCCGGGGTCCAGACCTCCTAAGGGTTTTCAGCAATGCTCTACAGGATAAACCACTGGGCACTCGCACAACGGAAGGGGTTATTACCCTCCTCTACAAAAAGGGTGACAGATCCGATGTACGGAACTATCGTCCGATTTCACTATCAAATGTCTCAGGCAAAATCCTAGCCAACACTCTGGCTAGAAGACTATCACCACTCATGACCAAACTGGTAGCCCCGGATCAGTCCGGCTTTATACCCGGAAGGCTGGTCTTGAATAATGTAATGACAATTTCACAATCCCTCGACCTTATCAAAATGAGGAATGCCAACAATGTGTTATTCTCATATACTTCGAGAAAGCCTATGACCGGGTTAATTGGAACTTTGTACAAGAAGTGCTGAAACGAGTTGGTATAGGCCCTAACTTGAGGAAATGGGTCAATGTTTTATATTGTGGGTCACACGGTAGAGTGGGAGTCAATGACCTGCTATCCAAATCCTTCACAGTCAGCAGATCACTGAGGCAAGGGTGTCCCCTTGCCCCCTCCCTCTTCGTAATACAGCTGGAAGTATTGCTGAACATGATCCGTACTCACGAGGGGTATAAGGGTTTGAAGATAAACCCGAGCTACGAACTGAGAGTGTCCGCCCTGGCGGACGATTTTGCGGCCATATCAGAGAACACAGTGACCTCTTTGACAGCCCTGGAAGACTGTCTGTCCGTTTACGAACACGCCTCAGAAATGAAAGTCAGCTGGAGTAAATCCACCGTCTTAATGTCAGAAGGGACTACTCTCGCAATGGACTTGGGTATGAAGGTTATCCAAAGCTCTGACGCAGAGCGCTACCTGGGAATCTTAGTCTCTTTTGGTGACTGCAGTAACGAACAGACAACAATTCTTGAGACACGTATACGGCACGCCTGTTCTAAATACTCCAAAAGCACCAACCTGTCCCTGTTCGGCAGAGCACTGGTGGCTAATACAGCCATTCTCTCTACACGATGGTATATACTGGCCATCAGACCACTATCTACCTCCTCGGCTGCATTAATCAGACAACTTCTCACCCGTTTCATCTGGAAGGGGGACTCAAATGGTCCCTCCTGCATCAACAAGGTTGCATGGTGGAAGCTCACGGAGAAAAAGGGTCAAGGAGGCCTAGGCATCCTGGACCCTGAAAGACAAAATCACGCCCTGCTCGCTAAGTGGCCGGTGGAACTACTCACCACCACTGAACCCCACCCATGGATTTCAATCGCCCAAGCACTACTGGCAGAGGACTGGGGACTAAGGAACCCAGAAGCTGTATGGCAAGCCTTACTGATGCATCCAATGCTAACCTCAGTCAAGTCACTTACATGGTCCCCCATATTAAAGGCCTGGAGCCACTTACTGCCGTACACTATCTCCTCCCCCTCAGATCGCCTACAAATTCTTCTACCTGCTTGTTCGAAAACCAGGAAATCACCGATGCAACTGGACACGCCTTCTCGGTAGCCAATAAGCCAGGGAATTTCGGGCGGCGCTGGCTGCAGAGAGGGGTATGGCAGATCCGACATCTTCTCGACGAACACACAGGAGGGTGGCACTCAGCATACACCCTGAGGACAAAACTGGGTAACCTTCGGAGAATAGAAGAGCATAGAAGCCTGCTGATTGAGGCTATCCCAGAAGGTTGGGTCAGAATTCTGAGGGAACCACATCAACAGTGGAGAGCCGGCTCATGGTGGCGGCGACAAAGCTGCACAGCGACATTCTGTCGAGTAGAACCCGGGGTTAACGGACCCGCGTGTCAAATAACAAGATGGAGACTGAAGGAAGGACTGTTGTACCGGCAAGGTGAGTCGGAGGAACTTCATGACAAGAATGACTGGTCTGAGATCAGAGTGTGCGAATCAGTGCAGGGTAACAAGCAGGAATTCTCCCCAATTCTGGGGGAAACTCCATACGAGGATTGGAAAGTGGACGTGTCCAGGATAGGCTGGTCCATACAGGACCAATCAGTTGTTGGCACGCAGAAACTGATTACAGAATACTCTTCCAAGCTGGGATATTCTCTAAGATCCACGACCTCTTCTATCCAGGCTGTGATTTGGAACAACTGGAGGAAGAAGACGCAGTCCACGAATACTCAACCACCCAGCAATACCTGGGTCCCATTCTATATCACATTGCTGCTGAGTATAACAGAGGTTAAAATGGTGGGCCTGCAATGGCTTCACCTCCATACATCTGTTCCAACGGCTGCATGGTGTGCAGAAAGAGGTATGACAATTAACACTGCGTGCGATGCCTGCCCCAGCGAAGCACTGGAGGATTACAACCACCTCTGGTGGGAATGTGTGGTTGCTAGGGGCTTCTGGGAATGGCTATCCCGTATGTGGCTTTTTCCCTATGGTCCGGAGCCACTCTGGACCAGAGACTTTGTCCTTTTTGGTAGCGCCGACAAGGCCCATATCGTGGTTATAGCAAATAAACTTCGTACAATTGGCTTTTGGATTCTGTGGTTAGCAAGGCGTGATAGACGGTTTAAAGGAAAGCTGTGGTCAGAGTATGCTGTTCGGAACAAATTTAAGTTCGCAGTCCGCAATCTGATGGCCGCAGAATGGAGAAAGACAAGGCAGGGAAGTCCTACTTTGCAGGTGGCAAAGGAGAACTTCCTCCGGAGATGGAGTAGGACCTTCAAATGGGCTCATTTCTCTTCTCACAACCACCTGGTGGTCACAAGGCACTTGTGGGACGAGTCAGATGAGGTCCAAATAGTGCCCTGAGATGCTGTTTTAGTATTTTTTGCGGTTTTTATCTTATTTGTCCAGTTTTTACTTCTTTCACGAGCTATGCATTTTGGGACGCTGGACCCCGTTTCCAGCTTCAGCCTATCCTGGGTAATGGCCCCAGTTTCCGGGGTGAGATGTGGAGGGATTCCCGGCCTCCTGTGTTCATGATTTCAACATGCAAGCTTGACTGTTAAAAAAAAAAAAAAAAAAAAAAAAAAAGGCTGTCCCCCGGTAAGGAGAGGGCAGGTTAAAGGTTTTTTTTTTTTTTTGGGTGTGGTGCTGTGTGACTTGGCTTGGTGTGCAGCTGCGTGGGTCGCGACTCTGTCATTTCTGGACAGAGATTCTTATCCACCCTTGTGACCACACAAAATTTTGAGACTTCAAAGGTCCTCAAGTGAGTACGCCTCGAAAGAAGGGAAAGAGTAAACGCATCAGAGTCATGATCAGACTATCCTTGCAAAAAAAAAAAAAAAAAAGAGAAATCCCTCGCACAAGGACGTTTTCGACTTGTAGTTATGGTCAGATACATCAACTGGGCATATATCCAGAAATTTGGAGTCCTAATAGCAGGTGTGAGTATGCCCTCATAACAGAGTGCGGGCAAGATGAACGGATAGGAACTCCTGAACGGGGGGGAGAAAAGAGAAGCAAGTACGCATAGGAACGTAGTTGCGCACATGCTTGCAGCCGGCTGCCGACATCATGTCGCCCCCTCCGCCTCCTCCACCTCCTCCTCCTACTACTACTACTACTCCTCTTGTCAGTCTGCACATAGATTCGCTCTCCCAACCTCCCTCCCGCTCCACTTCTTCCCGCTTTTGTGAATCTCCTCCCACACACCACCTCCCGAATCCCTCAAACGAACTTGAAATCGCAGAGCGCATACCGTGCCTCTCTCTCTCTCTCTCTCTCTCTCTCTCTCTCTCTCTCTCTCTCTCTCTCTCTCTCT
>BFEA01000036.1:1601302-1613945 GCA_003427395.1 Chara braunii
CTCTCTCTCTCTCTCTCTCTCTCTCTCTCTCTCTCTCTTTTGTGCACGCACCTCCCCGCGCAGCTCCCACGCACCTCCCCGCGCCGCGCAGCTTTCACCGGCGCGCGCGCACCACACACACACACACACTCTCACAATCAATCAATCAATCAATCAATCAAACCTTTTTATTTGAAGTTTTTTTATTATTTATTTTCAAATTTTGCATCTTTATTTTTCTAAAACACCTCATACCCCTGCAAACAACAGAAATTAATTTCTAAAAAATACAGGTGAACTCAGGGACCATATATCTGATGATAGAAAATGACAACAAAAAAATCCAGCTTTTCTTTATATATATATTTTTTAATTTTCTTTAAATTGAATTTAGTTTTTGATTTAAAAAAAATCCTAAACAAAGTCGGATTCCAAAAAAAAAAAAAAAGGGGTTGTAGGGCTTAAAATTCCCTACAACCCCTTTGTTTTTTCTTTTTTTTTTGGCCTATTATTTAATTCAGGAAAAATCTCGTAAAATCGGGTCCACGGCGCGGACCCGGTAGGCCACGGAGGTGGCCGTGAATACGTCCGCCCTCCGAGCTCGGCCCCGCGGACGCGTCCGCGGGTGTTTCATAGGTGACGGTGGCCACAGATTTGCGACCTGCTTACCATTTGGGAGGTAAATCAGCGACTCCCTTAAGGCCTGAAATAAGGTCCGTGCTCCCGACAGGTCTTCAGAGACCACTGCTTGCCATCTGTTGATTGCCACCTCAGCCGGAGTGCTTCTGCTCCCTGCTTTCAACCTCATGCTGTATCCCTTGGCCACCGAGTATTCAGATAAATGCAGCTGGGGGTGCAGCGCATCATTAGTTGTCCAGATCCAGGCTGCCGGGTCAATGCTCAGTTGCTGCCGGGTCAATGCTCAGTTGCTGCCGGGTCAATGCTCAGTTGCTGCCGGGTCAATGCTCAGATGTTCTAGTGTACGTCTCTAGGTCCTGCCTCCCACTAAGTAAGCGAGTTTGACCACCCGACATCATCCATGCAATCGTTTTATCGAACCTACTGAGCTACTGTGGAAACTGAACGATTTGTACGCAATATTGGACTGGAAAGCAATTAAACAATCATCCCCAGATATGCACGCCCGCAAAGAACCACTAGAACCAAGAGCATCAGGCTACACATCCGACAGCCCAAACCCAACATACAACAACCAGGACTAAGACCCCTTGGTGGTGTGCAAGCAGTGTCTGTAATAGCTTACCTGTGTCAGCCCATGGGAGTGTGTGTCCAGCCGTGCGTCATTCTAACGCCCTGCCGGTGTCCATGCGCAAGACTGATGGTGACCCCGTCGGCCGTTTGGCTGATGGGCAGAGGAATGCAAGTGGACCTTGAGTGCCCTCGATGCAGCTGGCCTTTCGAGTCAACGTGGCACCTCTGGTGGGAGTGCCCGGCTTCACAGAGAATTTGGAAATGGCGGAAATACCACTGGCAACGCTTCGGCGAGCCAGTGGTAGATTGGGATGAAAAATGGGTCTTAGTTGGTTTTCTCCCGGCAGGAGTGCACAAGAACAGAGGCTGGCCATACATTGCTCAGGCAGTGAGGGGACTGCTCTGCGAAATCATCTGACATCTGGAAGGACAGAAATAGGGCAAGGTTTGAAAGAAGGCCCTTTTCGGACTTAGAGATCAAAAAGGCAGTGACGCAGAGATTGAGAGAGGCGATCAAGGTGGATTGGAGAAAAAAGGCGAAGGTTGGAAAAGGAAGCAGAAGACAATTGAGAGCACATGGGCCCACAGACATCAGCTTCCCGGTGTTCACAGGACAAAAGGCCTGGTTCTCTCTTCGTGGGTGAGAGAGCAAGTGTAGAGTAGAGAGTGCGCCAGGGTGGGGACGGACTCTTAGAATAGCTAGTAGGTTGAGTTGGGAACCAGGGCACTCGGTTCCGTTACAGATAGCACATCAAGCCGCAGGAGGCAAAAAGCAGGTGGATGGGGGGTAGAGTGCCAACAGGGCCCAGGAACGCGAGTTCCAACCGACCGCCGGGTAGGTTGGTAGGGGAGCCGTGAGTAGGCCCCCAGTGTTAGGAATGTTAGGAATAATAGTCTAATCTAGGTACAATAGTGGCTGTGGTTGTCAGGCCAAGTAACATTAGCGCTGGCTAGGCAACCTGCATATAACAGGTAAACCTTGTTGGTTCTCTGGAATAGCATGGTAGCGTTAAGTAGAGTTACTGGGATGGTAGCTCCAGGAGATCTTGACAAGCAATATAGTTTATAGTCGGTTACAGCACAGAGAACTGCTATTTGTCTCAATGGGAGAAGACAGCAGCCGGGAGTATGTAGGAATGTCATGCATAACTGAGTATAGGAGGTAGCAGGAGTAGCAAGTAACTGGGACTTCTCAGTCGAAAGACTGTAAGCGAAACTGGCTGATGCTGCCAGGGTAACTTCCGGGTCGAATTGTGAGGTCCCCGGCCTCATTNATCTATCTATCTATCTATCTATCTATCTATCTATCTTGATTGATTCCAATGCCTCAATCTGACCCAAAACGATTGCAAACTAAAATTGTCTTTTTTGTGTTTTGTTTTTTTTTTTGTCTTTTTTTGTTTGTTTTTTTTCAGACCGATGCAAAAAGAAAGAGACACAGCAAAAAAAATTAAAATAAAATAAAATAAATGCAAATTCACGAAAAATAAAATAAAATAGAAAGTCTTTTTTGTTTTGTTTCGAAAACAAAACGAAAATAAAAGGCAAAAAAAACAAACAAAACGATACGCCAAAACGAAAAATATAATTAAAAAAAAGAAAAAAGGTACATATAATATCAAATTAAATTATAAAATAAGTAAAAAACAACAATACAAAACAAAACGCTAAATTCTTTTCTTATAAAAAAAAAAAAGGGGACCGGAAACAAATCGACACGGAAATGCTATCCGACGGCGGGCACGTACGGATATTTATCCGCATTGACGCCTACCGTGTACCCGGCCCCGTGGACGCGCTCTCTCATTTAGTGGAGCGCTGTGAACAATTCGGTATGCGCTCCACTCTGCACGCCCACCAGCCCTCGATCGCCTTTATCCGCCGGCCCGCATCAAAACTTCAACCCGATTCCGGCGCGCAACGGAACACCTGCCTCCCCCCGCGGCCAATGCTGCTTAAGGGTTAGGATTATCACTTACAGTGTAATCAATTTGGGGATTCTGTAGACTGTCGAGGGTTAAGCCTCCTGATGAGTCAGTGAAACTCCGACGAAATAGTTTGTCACAACCTCTCGTTTGTTGTCCTTTTCTTCGTCTCTGCCTACGGTTTACCGAGCAACTTTGTTTGGCTTTTATATATATATACCATAATTGCGCCGCACCAGTGCGCAATGTCGGGCGGTGAGGTGCGCAGTGCACTGTGCGCTGGAATTCCAACGCGCGCACTGTGCGTTGTGCGCAGTGCACTGTGCGCGCGTTGTGAAAGATGCGCCAGGTGCGCAAAATATATATGAATACAGGGTTACCGGCGTTCGGGACGGGCCGAACGCCCAAACCCGAACGCCCGAACGTACGGGACCCCTTCGGGAGGCGTTCGGCCGTTCGGGCCGAACACGGACCAAAAAAAAAAAAAAAAAAAAAAAAAAAAAAAAAAAAAAAAAAAAAAAAAAAAAACTGGCCATGAGGGCCTCGGTCGGGGCAACCAAAAAAAAAAAAAAAGACCTACACACCGCCCATAGACTCAGGAACGGTTGATGAGAGTGAGACTTAGTACAGACTGTGGTCGGTGTTGGTAGGTTTTTTGGGCCAAGATTAGAGTAGGGGGACCCGTTGCTAGCTGGAGCTCTGGGGGGGTCAGCCACTAGGCACGGGAGGGGTTAGGATGAGGGTTCCCCTTAGACAGCTCGCCTGTGGAACAGGAACGGTTGATGAGAGTGAGGGGCTCGTTCTACACTCCTCGGGCTGTCCTCGGGGCCCGAGGAAATTCTCCCGTCGTCACCCGAGGAAATTTGCGCCGTCGTTCCACTCATCCTCGGAATTGTTCCCCGAGGACGATTCATCGGGGCCTTCCGCGGCCAGTTTCATATAACGACAAGCGGACGCAAGGAGGAGGGAGGAGGGGTCCAGCAAGGTGTGTCCGTGCCGACGTCGTTGGTCCCGCTCGGGCGGGCGTCGCGAATTCGAAAGTTGGCGGCGGAAAAAAAAAATGGCACGAAAAAGGCGCGCAGTCCCGGGTTCAAAATTCAAAATTCAAATTTTCGCAAGCGACTGACGGCGACGTGGGCGTCCCTTGCAACTGACGGCAGCAACGGTTCCTAGGCGGAAGCGCTTCAGTACGGGGTGGCGACTGCGGGTCGGCGGGCACGACGAATGTACATGTACGCGTCCGAAGCAGCAGATACACCGTCACACGATCGCCACCGTTGTCGTCTTCACGGGCGCACCTTCGTCGTCGACATGTACGCTGTGCACTCCGGTCGTCATTCGCAGCATCGCTGTTGTGCGGCCCGACACACGTGGAGTCTTCTACACTTGGCGATGCCAACGTCGACAGTACCAGTTTCGGCGATGCCCATGAACGGGGAGGCGGGCCGTGACACACCGAGCAAGGCGGAGAGGACGACTGCAGCAGCGGCCGTGAACGCCATGATCCTCTTCCGGTGTCAATTGCAGAGGAACGAGGGGAGGATGAGAGCGGCCATTCACGCACGGCGGAAGAGGATGCTCCAGTCCATGAATGTGGAGGGAGAGGACAATGGTGCCATTTGCGAAGTCGTGCTGCAGGTGTGTTACGCCATGGGGTGTGGAGCATTTCCTAGATCGACGACCAGGTGGTGGATGAAGCGACGGACAAGCGGGACTTGGGAGGATCTGCAGCAATGCGACGACGCGACGACGGACTACTTCAAGGACAAGCTGCGCATGTCACCACGTGTGTTCTGAGAGATCACGGAAGCTTTGTCTCCCTTCCTTGAACGGCGTGTCACTTTCTATAGGGAGCCCCTCCAGCCTGACCACATTGTCATGTATGCTTTGTACAGGTGGGCGTCGGGGGAAACGTACGAGAGCGGGGCATGCAGCTTCGACATTGGCAGATCTTCCGGGTTGGTGGTTGTGCGGGATGTAACCGGCAGGGCTTCCCGCCGTTTGAGAAGAACCTCTCGTCGACCCGTTCTCGTTGTCGCCGTGCCCTGCACCAGCGACCCCATCGCCCACAGATTCAGGATCCGCAGAAGTGGCGGACGACAGACGCACGTCACCCGGAGCACCAGTGTCAGCGACGTTCTTCGGGTTTATGGTGTGGCTCTTAGCAGTCGACCCCAGTATCTCGTCGTAAACCGCATGATCCATGTTGAAATTGAAGCCCTTCGACAACCTCCCTTTCCCAGAGAGTTGGAAGAAGTCCTGTTTCCCGAACAAGCCTTGGAAGTGATGCACCTTCGTGAACTGCTGCATCAAATTGTTCCACTTCTTCCCGCACCGTTTTGCTTCTCTGTCGACGCCCGTCTTTTTCAACCTCTGCGCCACATCCAACCACTTTCATTCTCGCGGCTTCATACGAGCGTACGTGGTACCCATCCCTTGCAGATGCGCGTCCTGGTCACGTTTAGCCCGGATGAGGGCTATCATGTCGTCGACGGACTAGAAGTGACGACCTCCTTCCATATCAGCGTCACCTTCGGCATCGCTCCCCTTCCCCGCCGCTTTTTTCCCCCGACGACCATTGCAAGCACACGCCCTCGTCTTCCTGCCCCTCCCTCCCATGCTGCTTTGCTTGAATGGCGATACGTAGCCTGCGTCCTCCTCCCCACCTTCGCCGTCGTCGTCGTTCCACTCCTGATCGTCACGCCCACTGCAGGTGCGTCGCCGTTGTTTTCCTCCTCCCCCACACGCAGTCGCTGCACCCCTCGAGTTATGGATTCCTCCCGCCTTGGATGAAGCATCCATCGCTGTTCTGCCCACACCTCCCTCCCGTCGCGTGCATCACCAATATCGGCGATGCCACAATCCGTCTCCCCGCATTCGCCTCGACGGCGGGCAGCAATCGAACTGGCGGACAGGGGAGACAGAGACTACATCCACAGGGGGCGAGCCAAGGCACCCCTCGACACAGACGGTGACCGGTATTGCTGCCTCGGAGGATCCCTGTTGTTCCCCGACATCTCCCAGACCGACGCTGGAGACTTCGATGACCGCGCAACAGCCGCCAATTGCCCGCCGTCATCGTCGGGATGGTTGTTGACGATGACCGTTCCAGAGGCGGCCGACGACCTCCCGATACGCAGCCCAAACGACAGATTCACGCCGCCATCGCCTTCGTCGCCACTCAGCCCCTGCTGGAGGAGTCGGTGTACGACTGCCCATTACCGTCGTCGCGGCTTCCACAGAGCTCTGTAGCCGCCCACTCCTGGGTGGACCCGCTTCCCAGCAGCATGGTCCGTGACTGTCTGTCCTCCGCCTCCTCGTCGGACATGTCCGACAAAGGTTGCAAGTGAGGTGGCAGGTGCGCGTACCCAAACCGCTCCGACGGCCTTGAACTTCTCGACGGGCTCTGCCCAACCTGCTGGCCACCACCCTGATCCCCTGCAGACCTGCACATCCCCTGGCGCGGCCCCATACTGACGACCTTCTTCGAAGACCGTCTTCTGCGGCCACGTCGCGGAACGATGCCGAGGATGCACATGTGGAAGACAACTAAGAGGAGGAGCGGGAGGACGACCAGCACCAGCAGCGGCAGCCTCCCAAAGACGTCGGCCATGAAACGCACGTGGACGACGGCAACAGCTACAAGACAACCGTGGACGTCCAGGCAACGGCGAGGGTCAGTGGTGCAAACGGCCGATCGCAGCTACCGACAAAAGCAGGGTAACATATTCCGTCGCGGAAGACACTGCGCAATCGGGAGAGCGGGGGACGGCTGAAGTATTCGAATCTGTCGACCGTTGGGCGCTTTCCCACTTGTGCCGAAGGGCAATGACGCAAGGCAGCCCCTCTTCGATGTCGCAGAGGACGGCAGGCCACGAAAGGGGACTGTTGGCGGAGTATTCCATGACGCCGACCGTTGCCAACCGGAGATGTCCGTCCACGGGCCGCCAAGAACAGCAATGGACCAGCCGAGTCGGAATTTGTCGTTGAGAGAGCTGCGCTCGACACCCCGATTCTCCCGGACGCTCGACCTCCAAGGGACATCGGGAGGACCCTTGGGGAACGCGTCCAAATGGCTGTAGCCCGAGGAATCCCCGAGGAAATGTTTTCACATTTTTTTTTCATTTTCTTCCCTGAGGATAAGTCGGACCATGATTTCCTCGGGGATTTTACGCGCCCGAGGAGTGTTGAACGAGCCCCTGAGACTCAGTCCGGTGCTGGTAGGGCTCTTGTGTCGGTGGGGCTCTCTACAGGATTGATTGGGTTGCCTGCCTCCTATGCTCAGTTCACTATCGACAAACAAGTAGTAATGACAACATGGTTCACTATCAAACAAACAAGCAGTAATGACAACAGTGTGCACAGCGAACAACCTAACAACAAACAACAGTAAAAACAGTTTTGTACACAACGATAGGAAAGAAAAATAGGTCCACCTATGAGACTTGTAGTGAAACGTCTGTACCTAGCACCTGAACTTGATGTACGTGGGCGACAAGGCTCGCACAAATATGCTTCGATCAGGGCTGAGTGGGGTGTGTGGGACTCTGCTTAGCCCTGGTACCTACAACCACAGTTCGGTCAGGTCACCCCCAGGCTGGAGGCTGACGATCCTGAGTGGTAGACACTGAGGTAGGATAGTGGGAGTAGGAGTGCGCCGAGAGAAATTACGAAAGAGGTAGGTTGGGAGGGAGTCCCATAGGATTAGTGGGCCTCTACCACAGGGGCAAGTGCCGAAGGGGACTCTCATATGTCTGTAATCCAGCCTCTACAACAACCTGGGCTTTCAAAAAAAAAAAAAAAAAAAAGAACTCCACTCGAGGCCGGGGACATCACAATTCTATCGGGTGTGTACTGGGTCCATTACCCAGCGTTCGGCTTCACTGGAAACCGGGTCCAGCGTCCCGTCAGGAAACTCATTTTGCCCAATCCCCTAAATAGATCTGTAGACTCAAGGAAGGTTCAAGGCTGAACCGCCTAGACGGGTTTCCCACCACGCACCTTGGATCTTCAATGAAAACAGCATTCAGTGAACCAATCACCAACATTGGGTACGGTTCAAGTTTGCATCCTACTCTGCTTCCATCAACAGTAAAACTACAATTGAATAGCAGGTTCAAGTTTGCTTCCCACTCTGCTTCAATTAACTACAAAATTGAATAGCAGTTCCCACCACTGACGGTAGCACTCACACTGGCACTACACTCACACTGCCTCTGTAGTGCCGCTACCCATAGTCGTGATGTTGAGTGGATGACAGTGAATGTGTTTGCCAAAGCTGCACTACACAAGAGCTCCAATACCAAGCTGCACTCCACAAGACCAACCAAATCTACTATTAAAAGCCCCAGGAGCAGAAACGCAGTTGTGCAACAGCTAGATTTAATTTACCTCATCAATAATGATCCCCTCACCCCTGTCAGAGCTACCCTCTTAATATCCTCGCTGTCCAAAAACACTGTAAAGAGCCTGAGCTGCCTTGACGTGTTTCCCACCCTGGATCTCCAAGTTGGTGGTATAGCGATCTCAATGGGCACAACTCGAGTTTGCTCTTCACTGGCTCTCTCTTACCACATAGTAACCAGTTGCGTTCCCACTGCCTCTTGTTACACTCTCACTGCTTAAGCTGGCGCCGCTGCTAGTAGTTCCGTGAGTTTCAACCTGAATCACACTAAAACTGCCTCCCTCCCTAAATCATGGCTGATGTACCAACAATCTCAGAACAACTGCAGCAGAGGTTTCAACAAATAGTCCCTCCCTTCCCAACTTTCACAACAGAGACGTGCTGCTCCTTACCGTAGGATCAACAGAGGCATCTTGCCATCCACAAGTCTACTAACCATTCACACTCTAAACATCATCCACTAATCTGGCCTGAAATACGACCAGACCAGGTTCCCTGTACACCAAGGAAGCCTGAACTCCAGCTCACAGCAGACTACTTACTACTAATTCTTCCCTTCCTTACAGAATATTGAGGCGAGTGCTAAAATGCACGCTGAAGCTCTTCAGCAGGCCCGAGTACATAGCTGAAAATAAAGGGTCGGATTTGCACTCGATCTCACAGTGCACAAGGCTGTGGGGACCAGCATCAAACTTCAAACGACAACAACAGCATGAGCTACCTACTACCATGAACCATCCCAGTCTTGGCTTGAGAGACAACTGAATTACAACAGATGGGCAGACAAATGACAACCTCCTCTTACCATAGATAATGCTGTAAAGATGAGCATGGGGCTTCCCCAAACAGGGACAACACTCCAACAGGCAGCGCGAACGAACTACAAGCTATGGGAGTACAACAACAATCTATGGACATACAAACACAAAACACGTAAATTAAATCATGCCAAGATTGAAATCATAAGCAGTGCGCCTCGACGCTGTCCAAAGATCTCAGGACATATCCAGTAATGAGATGTGACAGCCCAGAATCTACGTAGCGTACTGTTGTGGCCAGGTACGTTCCAGTGAGAAAGCATTCGACAGAACCCATGATCTCTCCGTGTGCATTGCTGAAGCTCTTCTCGGCCGAATTCAGCCACCCATCCTCACACAGCGCCCTGCGAAAGCCTCAACAAATTACTACAATAGGGAATTATGCATCCACCCTTGTTTGCTTCCAGATACACTGTGCGGAGCCAGACTTGATCGTGAGGAGAGGACCGTCAAATCAAATTCCACAAAGTGCCAACTACTGGGAAAGATACCTAAATTCAGGAGAACAGCTGGATGCATCAAAAATAAACATGAAGCAGAGGTAATGGTGAAGACTAGCCATGAAGACTATGCATGAAACACAAGTGCGTGCTAAAGCCAGGAACTATAGGAGAGTGTGAACTAACCAGCATCTACGGTTCGATACATGCACCAGCATTCCGATAATTATGAATCCAACAATTAGGACACTCCTAGTAAAAGGACTTACGTTGAACTACACTCAACCAAATAAAATGTAACTGTATGTAGAATTGTAGATAGAACCCATTTGAATAGTGCTGGTAGTAAAATCACGTACATATCTCACAAACAGCGCCAAGTACAGAATACAAGAAAACTCAAATATCCCACAAGCAGCGTGGCATCGACTTTCTCCTTAGATGACGTCTGGTGATGCTTTCAATATGAACCTGTCTCTGCAGAGCCCATGTGATTGAGTCATCTTCACAGCGCTGCGCGGCGTTATTGAGCACACCTCATGGCTGGAGGTCGTCACGCCGCACTCTCACCACTGCTGGACTCTCTCCTGCTGCCCCACAGCAGCACCCCCACTGCTAGTTCTGCTTCGCATTCGCACCAGCCCCTCCAAGATTAACAAATGTGTAGAACTGGAAGTGGGGCAAGATTTTCTTCAATAATTCGGCCAAGTGGATGTGATGTGTATTCAGCCACAAAAACAGGGCCTGATACAGGTCATCAAATGTATCCAATGCAATTAGGTCTCGTATGGTGTAAATAACCAGATAGTCAGATAGAGGGCTGCCAGGATGCCCAGACGCTCCCTGGCCCACTCAATGGCCAGGTTACGCATGGGCACTTTCCACCATAGCTGTCACACAACTATGGCGCCTGGTAGGGTGAGCGCCTTGTGGAGGAATCGGAGTCCATGGTTAGACGCTGCGCTCCACTCAACTGCAAATAGACAACCGGGCGCCGCCACCACTGCTGCCGCCGTTCCATCGCTACTATGCCCATTTCGCGCGGCCCCCGGTAGAGAATTTGTGTGCCTAATTTCCTGTTGTTTGCTGTCGGCTGGCTCAGGGGATCCTCATTCAATGAACAAGGGACCGGCCTCCCCACATAAAGGGTCAGACAGGCAGGCTCATGGGATCGTCATTCAATGAACAATGGGCCGACCTCCCCACATAAAGGGCCTCCCTCCACTACTGTCCGGTATACAGAGATTTGGATAGTAAGTGTATAGCTGTCAGGCTGTCCGAAAACGCGGTATCGCAGTCCTCTATACAAGTCTACAGTTCATGAGTTCTCTACCAGAAGCCGTTACAACACCACAAGACACGATGACATCAGCAATTTGTCTGCCTAGACTCCAGGTACACACTCCAAATTCGGCCATTGTTGGTGAGTTCCGAGTTCCTTCAAGAAATCTCCGTCTAATGATTTTTGCAGGCTGGGAACTATACAACCTTGGATATCGCTTCTGGAGAGCGCCATCTGACAGCTATACATGGAATGCTGAAGGACAATTTCGGATAGTAAGTGGAGCGACGTCCAACTATCCGAAATCGTATTTCAACATATCCAACAACTCATCCTGAGTCCAACGAAGTCGGACTCCTTGGTTAACCTACCAAACACTTCCTTCAAGGCATGATTATTTGGAACCTTACCCACCATTACTCCATATCATGCATCTCCCTCGCCATGGTATACTCATATTGTTCACAATCTTTGACGTACTCATGCATTCTGCGATCATCATCGTAGAGGTAATGACCGTACAAAACATCTAAGATCATCTGCTTCTTCGATATGCATCGGCACATCGGAGCGTGATGATCCCGCACCTGCTCTCCGACCATGTGTCTCGACCGCAGCATTATGTTGAGCGGATGCTTGACCATCTACACCGACCACAATGAACAACAAATAATATGCCAAGTGCAAATTAGATGACTGTCTGCATGGGGCGTCTGTGGGGCAGCGCCAGGTCAACGTCCGCTGATAATTGTCGGCATGGAGTAGACGCTCGACCATCTGCGCCGACCATCTGCATGCCTGCCTGCCAGGGTGTCTGTGGGCCAGGGTCAGGTCAACGTCTTCCTGTCTGCATCTTTGTGTGCCTGTCTGCCTGCCTGCCTGCATGTCTGTCCATCTGTCTACCTGTCTGCCTGGGCCCCAGCAGCGGCTGAGGCCTGGACTAAACACTTAGCATTCAGGCTTCCCTTTTCCCTGACCTGGGCCTGCTTGCCTGCCTGCCAAGCCTCATGATCAGGCCCAGGCAAACACTTGTCTGTCTGCCTGTCTGTGAACAGGCCCAGGTCCTGGCGTAGACCGAGCTAAACCAGAGTTTGGGCTTTGAGAATAGGCCCAGGCCTGGCGTAGACCCAGCTAAACCTGAGCCTAATGAAGGTACAAGCCCGGACTCAAAAACATAAGTACAGGTCTGGGACCATACGCCACTCAAAGGGGCACAGGCCCAGACCCAATCAACCACCCGGGCCCAGACCCAGGTCAACGGGTATTGACCCACAGACAAGCGGCAAGCCAAACCCTGGAACTGGACATCGGGCAGGACTTGCACCTGGGCCTGGACCAAACACCCAAGGTGCGGGCTCAGTCTGGGCCTGTGCACGGCCTCGCCTTTCAAAGGGAAAAAAAAAAAAAAAAAAAAAAAACACTCCCAGCCTGCACCTGGGCCCGGTCAGTTGGTCAGCCCTGGGCGTGGACCCAGGATTCAAGCCCAGTCTGGGCCTATCCACAGGTCCAAGGCTGGGCTTTCAGAACAGGCAGACGGAAAGATGCACAGATAGACGTACACCAAGGCCACGTGCCAGTCTGTC
>BFEA01000036.1:1705338-1719547 GCA_003427395.1 Chara braunii
TTTTTTTTTTTTTTTTTTTTTTTTTTTGACCATTTCTCGATTTATGCGTGTCATCCTTGAAAGCGCAGGGGCCATGCTGATCATCTCTCTCTGTATCGTTCCAAATTCCAATTTTAAAGGATGTCCTGAAGGACAAGAATATGCCATTTGTTTATTGTCATTACATTCGACAGGTCTTTCTTAAAAAACAAAGCAAAATGGGAGGAAACGTTCTGGGCTCACTGGCAGGGCCCCAGCAAGCCTTTTGCTCGGCCTAAGTGAAGGAGAGCCTGAATATCCACGTGAGGTATATTTTGGACATTAAATTCTTTTGTATGTGGGGTATCAGACAGTTGCAGCACGCCAGTTGGCTACAGAGCAACGTGAGCCTTCTTGGCTCCTTCCTGAAGCACCAGCTGTGTGACGAACTATCTTCAGTAACCGCGCGACTTCCTGCACGAAGCTGCTGTGGGGAATCCGGGGGGGCTTTGATGGGCGGCGGGCGCAAGCAGGGGTCGGTTGGGCAAGTTGCAGGGATGCCCTCGCTTCTTTTTCGTTTTTGCTGAAATTTGTTGGGTCGGTGCCGGGAAAGTCCCGCGCCGACGATTGAGTGACCGCGCCTTAGCGAGCGCGAGAAAGAACGGTTGCCATAGCTCCTTGCTTGTTCTGCTTGAGCATTAGGAATTTTGGCGCGATTAGCGCGCTCGTTTTTTAAATTCGAACTAATGTTGAGCCCCGACAGGCTCTCGAAATTGTTTTTTCATAATTTTCTTTTGCAATTAGGATTTAAACTAGGAATGTAGGCACCTTGCAATTTGGCTGCAGGGCGCTTCTTGCTCGCACGCGCCGTGCCTCGACAGGGTCTGGGCTTTGATTTCTATCCAAGCCTTAATCTTGTTTGTAAGTGTAGTTTTTTTGGCGGGCGCGATTCCTTCTTTCTTGATTCCCTTGTGTTTGCCCGCCTTCTCCTTCTTTCTCGCCTCGCATGCCCCGTTTTAATTGGCCTGAATGCCTGCATGACCGGATCGATGCGTGGAGTGTGGCTACGACCCCCACGCCGCGGCCTGACCATGCAGATGAAGGCACTTCCTCTCTTCCTTTCTTGTCTTGTCCACCTAGGCTCAATTCTGTACCTTTCGCACAAGCATGCATGCTATAAATTTCGCTCGCGCGATTAGTTCTCTCTCTGAACTTGGAAGGTTAGCGCAGTCAGTAAGGATCGGTTAATGAGTAAGTTGGCAGGTGAGTAGATTGGGTCGGGCGATCGGACGGGCTGACGCCAAGTAAGCGGGGTTGACGTGCGGGCCGATGGTGTGTCGGACCGATCGCGTGGGGACTCCACGTGGCTCGGCCAGAACTTCTAGGAACCGATCGAGTAGGTTTTGGATGTCTGGTGGAACTGGAGGGCGTGGAGGATCAGCAAAGGGGTCACCAAGATCCGGTCGCAGGTCGCGTAAAGAGACGACCAAATCTGAAGTGGGGTCATTAGGACCATTAGAGGGTAGGGAAATAGAGTTGTCGGGAGTAGTAGTACTAGAAGTAGTATCACTAGCTGAAGTAGTAGCGGGATTAACAACAAAAGTAGATGGCACATGGGCAGGATGAACAAAGGCAACATACAACTGTTCGTCCTTCTTGCGCTTTCGCCATTTCTTGCAGAACTTCATAGCATTTAGAAAAGTCACTAGGGATTCGTGCTTCTCATCCAAGAGGCCGCGAAACTCGTTCCCTTGAGCATCTTTGACCATGAAGAGTGACGCCTTCCACTTGGTCCACTCGCATCGGGACTGCAGCCAGCCCAAGTCAAGGACGGCACCGAAGGGGCACTTGTCAAGGACATAGAACTTGATAGAAGTTTAACGCGTGGGTGACAGTTTTGTCCTTATCAAAGGTAGTGAGCACACCTTTGACTGCATGCGTAGAAGAGACAACCTCTTTGTTACCAACTTGGGTTCGACAAGGGTTCTACAAGGCCACTTGCTTCATCCCCAAGCCCACCTTGCGTATCCCGTGCGGTGACATGAAGTTAGCCGTAGCACCACACTCAACCAAAATACGGAGATAGCGGTGGTTTATGAGAAGTGTGAAAACGATCAACTTCACGATCCCTTGGGCACGCTAGTGTTTCATCTCAGTCCAATGCTCCAAGTGCTAGTGGAAGTCGACTGCCCTAGACTCCTCCCAAAGCTCTACATACAAAAAATTACTCACCTCAGCCTTGTCTTCAGCAGATGGTTGGGCTTTAAGGGAGGACTGCTCATTTGCAACAGATCCAGTCTCCCCTGCTGTAGAGTTTGCTGAAATTGACTTTACGCCCGGTTCTGGTTTCCCTGCAGCCTATAACAATCTTGTACCTAATGGTTTGGTTTTTGGCAATGCAGGCATACCCCCTTCTTGAGTCTACCCCGCTAGTCATTTTCAGTAATCCAGAGGTCGACCCAAGGTTTAGTAGTCGCATCCTCCGGTTTAGGTGGAATCTTGACTCTCATGGAGTTGGTTCCAATCTTGGGGCTGCACCAGTTGCATAAATTTCTACCTCGTTGCTTGTCAAAGCAAAAACGGAATCTGCACCTGTTGCAGGTCTCGAGGGAGTTGCCATCACATTCAAGGACGAAGATACAGTAAGAGAGGCAGAGGTAGTTTCAATTGCAGCTTCAGGTCCAAGGGGTAGAGGAAGAGGATTGGCCACTTGGGCTTGTCGCAGCTCAGCCACCTCCTTTGTCAGCTCATGGTACTTGCGGGTCATATAAGTTAGATCGTCTTGAAGTGTTCGCAACTTTGCGAAGACTTCAGCAATCCGAGTGGTATGATCTTCAAGATTCCCGACTTGAACAAGCGCGGTGAGTATAGACTACAACTGTTCCCCACACTGCTCCTCAGTCAGTGAGGGAACAGTCTCTAGGAGGGCCACCTGACTTTTCAACAATGACTCCGTCCTCTCCTTCTCTGCCTCCTGTTCCCTTTTTGTTGCACTATCTAGGAGTGCTTGTAGATATGACTTTTCCACATCATTGGCTGCATCTAACAAGGCCCGTCATTGCACTGAAGTTAGCTGAGCCATTTTGGACCGTTAGTATTGACAGGTGGGTCAGAGAGTCGCCAATCAGCAAAAGAATCAATTAGACTCTCAAGAGATTCACTCCCCTTCTCACTTGGACGAACACTCCTTTTCCCAGTCCTTGCCCACTCCGGACGGTCACTTTCCCTTTCTCCCTTCTCTCTCCCTCCTCTCTCTCTCTTCTTTCCGGCGGCGGGTCTCCACGGGCATCGGAAATGAACTCAGAAAAACAGACTTGAAAACTCAGAGAAGAGAAGGTAGAACTCCTAGTCGGAGCGACATTTCATTTGGACGTAGAGAGCAACAAACCAAAGAAGAACAAACAAGTTCAAACGAGAGGTATGATCCAAAGACCCACTCTGATCAGACTGCATAAGAGGTCCTCTCGAGTCCAGTCTGACCAGCTCCATGACCGTACTACGAACCAGACAACGAGTGACTAAATGCTACAATGGAGAATTGAGTGGTGTACAAGGTGCGAGTCAAGCTATAGACAGTGCAATCAAAAGACATGCGAAACGTCTCAGCCAAGATCCCCTCGGCAATGGGTGTCCTAATCCAAGAAGAATGAACTTCGTATCCCAGCCAAGAAGACAAGGGGCCAATGCCTAACCGATTTGGGTCCAAAGGCTCTTTTTGTTTGGGCCCGGTCCCGATGGGTCCCAGAAACCAGAAACAAATATAAATAAGTGGTATAAAGTAGGTCGCAACCAGGTCCCAACCAAGAGGAGTTCCACATTGACTTAGTTCAGTCTCTACTGCACTGAAAAATGACATTTCAACTTCTGGCAGAACCTACAGACTACAACCGTTCACTGCGTTCAGAGATGAAAAGACAAAGCACTGTAAAAAGACTCGGCATTTAGGTCAAGATACTTCATTTTCCATCCATCAGGTGAGTAGGTAGATCACATGCATTCAGTAACACAATCAAGACTACAGAGGAGTACGAAAAGAAACCCAGAGTACCCCAGCAGGACAATCAATACCATACACACATACATGATACACGGACATCTCGTAGGTGCACGGCACTTACCTGAGTGGCCTTGAGCTTCGAGATGAATAGAACTCACCCCCCTCTCATGTGGTCCTCCTGACCCCTTTAACACTTCCCCTAGTCGTGAATAAATAAAATTACAATTTAGAAGGATTCGTAATATGGGTGTGYGACTTGAAGTATATATAAATAAATCTTCATATGAATCCAAATTATGCTATGAAACTAAGCAATATATTAACGTAATATATTGCTTAGTTTCTTAATTATATTGAATCTAGTATTGTATTAATATCAATGAATATAACTTAACTCATTGGATTTTTATTTTTCATACCAACAACAAAAAATAACTTCAATTGCCTACTATTCGACTTGAACCAATGACTCTTGCCTAATGAAAGCAATACTCTAACCACTGAGTTAAGTAGGCATTATTATTTTTGTAAGTGTTCGACCTCCTCAAAGGTTATATAAAGCTTTACGTATGGAAAATGTAGAAACTGTCTTGTCAAGTAGCATAGCAGCAATGTCTTTTGCAGCTTTTATAGTATCTGGCTCAATAGATCGAGAAAACAATAGTATGGATAGGAACTTGCACAACCGAAAGCATTAAAATGGATCTTAGAGGAATGACACCTAAATTAATAGCTAAAAAACATTCTTCAAAGTTCACTCAAAGAGGGAATCTAAATAGAAACTGCAACCTTCATAACTATATTTATATCTTGTTTACTCGTAAGTGTCACTGATTACGCTTCATATACTGCTTTTTAAAAACCTTCTCAACAGCTCCGACATCCATTTGAAGAGCACAAAGATTGACTTTTTGAAGTTCTATTATCTACCAAACCAGCTAATCTTAAAGGATGCGTGCGAGTTTTTTCTCGCACTGAGGCAGCAATCCTATTTGCGGCAAATAGTGCGTCAAATCCATTGTCATTAATTATTATGCAATAATCTGCGTAATTAAGTGGTGCTGCAAATCCTCCGCATACTACATCACCTAAATTCTTGATATAAAAAAAATATTTTATATAAAAGAATAATCATGGATCTAGTTTTCTAGGTACTTTTAAGTCTTCAAGTATTAGCATATATAATCCTAATAGCATATCTTGACTCGGTAAAGTAATCGGATCGCCTGTCAAGTCGCAACTTATTTTCAATTGTTCTTTTTTTATTGATTCAATAGAATGAAACTACACTAGTGTCCTATCGCCTAGGAGGGTCTGACTCCAACACCCAAGTGCAACGCCGCGTCGATGCTGAAAAACAAACTAGCAACTTGTAGTCCGTAGATGCTGAGTGGCCGCTGACCCTCAAGCTCGCCTACTTGAGGGCATCCCTTAAGTTGCCAAGTGTCTCCCTTGAATCAGATTCCAGGTGTGAGTGCGTCTCACTGTCGCCTCTCTCAAATCGCCGCATGAAGTCTCCTCGAAATGTCTCGCCATCCTAATCTCACTCTCAAGCAACCTGGTTAGGTTTTATGTCGACCCCACATGACCTAACCAGGTGGGGGCAGCTTCCCTCAACCACGTTGCCCCACTTCTCTTCACCAACCAACCCTAGCCCTAAGTGGTGCCCTCATCCACTTAGGTTAGGGTTAGGGCAGCAAAGTCAACTCTCACCAGCAAGTAGAATCCACTCCGATACCAATGTTATAACCCTGGCCAATTTCAAGATACACATCCATCGGAAAGTATAATGCCATCCAGTTGCAGAAAGAAATGAATGAACTTGAGAGGACAGAGAGGATTAGAAGAAGAAGAAGAAGAAGTAAGAAAGAAGAAGAAGATGATGTACACCAGCAAAAACAGATGATAAGGCTCTTCTTCTTCGCCCAACAATCTCCTCCTCCTTATCTCCCCCTTCTCTTATTCATACAAGAAATAATAATACAGTGTTGAATGGCTGATCCATAATCAATGTCCGAGTTCCTCTTCTACTGCAGGTATCACTTGAGGTCCACCATAGCCATGGCCCCCTCTTCCACTCTTCACTCTCATAGGCCGAGGCTATGGCGGACTACTAGGCTGTGCTCAGATGCCCAAAGGACAACCCAAGGCAGCTATGGCTGCTCTAGCTCACTGACAGGCCGCCATGCCTGACCCTGCCTCGAAGCTTCTTGGTGTATCTCTCCCCAATTGGGGACTCCCTGCTGCAGCGCCCACCAACGTGATGAAGATGGCTGCCACCATAGCCAGGTAAGTACCCCTGGCGCTCCTCCCCCTTCCTTCCGTCTTCCTCCCTCGTGTCCTTCTCCTTCCTCCCCAGCAGCGCTGCTCCAGCAGAGCGCTCCACCACGGACCACCAGTGTGTCACTAAACTTGCACACCGAAAAAGAGGCCGGACTCTTCGCCCGGCCCGAAGATATAGCGGCCTGCTTTGCCTCTTGGGCGGTGACTTCCAGGCCGCTTGGCCTTCCAAGCAACCGGTACCTCCTCCTTTTTGGAGGGAAACATCATTGCAGACTCTGATATTGCCCGTGCAGGCCCTAGACTCAGACAGGTACCCACCTAGACCTGGCCTACACTACTGGGCCTCTAAAAATGCCACTTTTCAAGTTGTCTTCTTCTGCTCGGCCTCCGGTACCTGCACATCTACCCCTTCCAGGTGCGGTACCGGCCTACCTGCTACTTGAGTGCTTTTCCCCGGTGCACCCCCTCAATGTCACGGCCACAGGTAAGTACCGGCCATGAGGGCCCAACGAACGAGCAAGTGCCCTGACGGGCCACACACATACTCATGCCAACCAGCGCTCAGACAGGCACGGTCACACACACACCCCAGCCAACCAACACTCAGACAGGCATGCAGTCCAGCAAGCGTGCACACACAGACTTAGAAGCAGGCGGGAAACTCAGCAAGGCATTCAGTCTATGAGCAAAACTCAGAAATCAGCTGTGTGTTTCAGTCCATGTTTGGACGGGTCATCACACCCCCACCAATCAATCAAGCAATCAGTCAATCAATCAATCAACCAATCAGGAAAAAAAATGTGCGAGCGTGTGTGTGTGTATGTGTGTGTGTGTGTGTGTGTGTGTGTGTGTGTGTGTGTGAGAGAGAGAGAGAGAGAGAGAGAGAGAGAGAGAGAGAGAATGAGAAAGAAAAAGAAAGAAATAGAGAAAGACTCTGAAAGAATGGCAGTGAGAGAGAGGTCCGTGTGTGTGTGCCCAATTTCATCTCAGCAAAGAGAAGAAAACAACAGGAGAGAGAGAGAGAGAGAGAGAGAGAGAGAGAGAACTGGCGACAGTGGCTGGTGTCCACTGGTGGACCACTTGTGGTTGGGCGGGTACCAGTCTACCGGTTCAAGTGCCTGTTCGTGGACCCTTTGTGCCTGGGCCCGTAGCTGTCAAACGTGGCGGTACCCCAGGGGACTCGATTGCACTCCCAAACTCAGCAGTGGGACCCTTTCGCAAGACCAAGTTTGAACTGCATTTCCCTGACCAGACAACAACGTTTTTTTTTCCCGCCGCATAGTTACCCCTAATATCTTAAATTTATCTGACTGCATTTACCCCCCCTGTGCCTGAATCGGATTTTTAACTGACTGCAATTATGACTAAAAGAGTCGCAATGTTAGCAGGCCCTCACTCCGGGACCAGGTCCCTCTAGCAATGAGGACTGTGCGGGAAATCGAGATTGAACTATGTTTCTGCATATCTCCATAACCCACGTCCACATTCGGGATCAATCCTCTTTGCTACTGGCACCTTGCTCCCTGACCACCTGCAGTGTCCACCACGTCTCTCCTCGGTTCCAGTAAGGTACAGGAATGGGAGAAATTACAAATCCTCCGCGCCCCCCGCCCCCCTTCCCCACCCACTCCCAAACGGAGGACAGTTAAGGAGGCCCCAAAACGAATTTTCTTCCTTCAGGACATTCGTTAAAATTGGACCGATACAGAGAAGATTAGGGTCGTGCTCCAGTGCGAACAGATTGGAATCATTGGAGCAACTCCCAACCCCTCCCCGCCCCTCCCCAAAAAAAAAGATTAGGGTAACCGTTGTGATCCACTCTGGGGCTACGTCCCATTACAGACGTTTTAATCGTTGTCACGTTGTGTGACCGTGCTATTCATTAAAATGGAAAGGAAAAGTAGTTTTCCACCCGCTGCGTCCCATTACAGACATGCATGCGTTGCCCTTCCGTTACCTCATTGTCAAACCTTCTTCGTCGACCAATGCCACGGTTGAGAAGAAGAACAGCTCGCAGTTGTGGATCTGTGGTCATGGCTATGGCAGGGAGGATGGCAGAAGATGGCTTTCAACATCATCGACACCGACAGCATATGCCGTTTGCCGACAAGGAGTCTCCAGGGTTAGCTGGCAACCGGCAACAAAGGCCTCCAGTTGGGCAACAATGATGCAGATGATGATAGCCGCGTGGGCTGCTCTTTGTTTTGGCTATGGCCCACTATTGTCGATCTCTGCGATCTATTCCCCCGTGCTTCACCTAGGTGGTGGTCTATGCGGCGAACGGGTGGTTTGTGGAAGGATCTCCTTCCATGTGATGATGCGGAGGATGACCATTACTTGTGTCTCCAACGAATGCGGCAGTCATTATTCAACCGTCTATTGCGGAAGGTGGGTCCCCTCTTGGAGAAGGAGGTGACGAAGTTGAGGGTCCCTTTGGATCCTGCGAAGAAGTTGGCCTATGCTCTCGACAGGCGCACGGTGACTCACATTGGCATTCTTGTTCAGGGTACGGTATGGGGAAAACCAATGAACTCCGAGCCATCAGAGTAATATCACACGTCACCGGAAAGCCGGGTTCGGGGGGTTTGCGAAGGGTAATCGTAGAAATTTGTAGAATGCAGTTGTTTGACGCCTTGGGCTTCCCGAACTGTTGGTGGTGCATAGACTGCACTCATGTTTATATGGACAAGCCGCGCACGAGGGATGGAGATGACTATTGTTCGGAACAATTCAACAGGTTCTAGATTGTAGCACAGTTGGTGGCGGACTCCGAACTGAAGATCCTTGACTTCTGCTATGGATTCCCGGGGACTGTTGGTGATGGATGCGTATTGAAGTCCACGTCACTGTACAGGCAAGCTCTACAAGGTGAACTGTTCTTGGACAATCCCGCTAATCCTTTCGCTGGTGAGAGGCCGGCAATTGCAGGTGTGCCTGGTGGGTACTTGCTCACCGATGGCGGGTGTCCCAGTCTACCATGAATCGTCACTCCTTATGGCCAGCAACCGAATCTCACGATTGGCGTGCAACAGTTCGATGCACTGCACAAGATAGATCTTGTGTGGAGCGTTGCTTTGGAGTTTTCAAGATGTGGTTCCATTTCTTCGATCTTTGCTTTGGGAAAAGCTGCAGCCAGTTCATCACCAACAGAGGTGGATATCGGGCGACATGTTCTTGTTGCCAGGATGTCAGTGCCAGGATGTCGGAGATGGAGAAAAAGATCGCACATCTTGAGATTAGTAACGAGCTTCTGAGCCTCCCAGGCCTGCGTCCTTTTGGGATGAGTCCAATTGGCAGCCTGTTGATTTTTCCACGGGACAGTCGTCCGGCTCGCCGTCTGCATGATGTCCTTCACGGCGTGTTCGGTGAATGGAGAGAGAGAGAGACCAATGATCTAAACAGGAAGTTAAGCATAAGTTGCATAACATCACACGAAAAGACTCCTCGTGTAACCATCAAGAAGGAGCTGCTCTGAAAAAACCCAAGAGGACATCCTTACCCAAACCCACTGGAAAGGGGATCATTACACGAACGACTCGGCCTCTGGGAAGTTGGGAACCCATCATCAGAATGGCATCTGCCATGCAGTTGTCTCCACTCTCCTTCCTGTCCCCAACAATAGTGGCAACTCTCTCACGTGCGTCGTGCAGCTACATCCTCCTGCACGAGTTGTGTAGTGAGTTCAGCCCCTCGCTTTGCCACATCACACGTGGCGTCACACCACATGCTGGCACACTCTCGATCGGATCGTTTGAGTGCAGTTGTGAGGTCGCGAATTGCACCTGTCCCGGCTTGCACGCGCTTTTCCGCTTGCCCAGCATGGGGTGAAAAGTGGTCGACCGTGAACCGCCGAACGCACCGCGACTTTGCCACCTGGCTCATCGCTCACCCCCCCCGTCTCTCCATCTGCATCCGCCATGTCGTTGGTGTTCATCTTCCATTCCGGGTCGTCGCCGGTGTCCCTCAAATACGAGAGATTGATAGAGTCTGTCCTTTTCAATGGAGTAGATGATGTCATACCACATTCTTAGCCCCCCTCTGACTCTAATGAATTTGGTCCCCTGCGGCAGGCCAATTCATCCACGGTGACCACGTTAACAGCCTACGAACCTGGAGGTACTGGTGGACAGGGAGCTGAGACGGGGGTGAAAGTGTAGAGGAGACCAAAGGGTACGGACTGTACGGGTAATCGCCAACTGGCCAGAGTGTGCCACAGACTCACAGCTGCCAATTTGTTGTCACGTGCCCATGTGGTGTGACCAGAAACCAAGGTCTCCCCCGAGGTGACCCGCCCTGCTTGGCCTTCCTGATCCAGTCTACCCTGATCATTGCTCTCATCTGGCCTTTGGTCTTGGAGATGATAGCAGTGTCGCTCGTCCATTCCTGATTGAACAGAACGTTGTTCCTTGTTCTCAAGAGCCTAGCCCAGTGGGTACAGTGGTACACCCATGAACTGTTGAAATACAGACCAGAGTTCGAATCCAGATGATGGTTCTAGATGTATAAAACCAGATATTTCTGAATTGCCTGGGGCCGGTCAGCTCAATGATAATATCTCAAGGTCATCGCCCTTTCTAAACAAAAAAAAAATAGAAAACAAAGAAAAAACCGAATGTTGTTCGTGTCCTCCCCGATGATCCACAGGATAGTCGAGCGGATCGCTTGTGCTACACTACGATAAATTTGAAATGAAAAGTGAATCCAATTTACCCAAATTAGAACGATATGGATAATATTATGGATAATGGAGATGATTAGCATAGTCCCTGCGCAAGGATGACACGTGTGCATTACAGTGCATACATCAAGCAAGGACAATTGGATTGAATAGTATGTGAATACCAGAACGAACCAGGATGTGTTCGTGGGAAGGTGGAGAAAACCTGAGATTCAATTGCTTTTTCTGCGTCTCCACTGAAACCACGTCCAGATTCCTCTCTGCTAGTGGGACCTCTCCCTTGGACATGTTTGCCGTCAGATACCTTCAGGAAAGTCCTATTGTAAGCACACCATGAAAAATCACCGAACCCGCACGCCAAACACGTGAAACAAACAAACAAACAAACAAGCATATGCATACATCCCACAAAATAACACAAAAAAACAGACGTGAAACTGGCGACCAACCGATCGTGAGCTCGAATCCCTCAAAAATCACGACGGATACGGCCTCAAAAGTTTTATGCTTTGATAATGGATTCTCAACCTTTCCCGAAAAAAAAAAAAAAAAAAAAAAACTTAGTGGGCATGAGACGTACCCTCGGATCACGCATAGAGAGAAGTTACGAAAACCAGGTACAGAGTTGGTGTACTCTCGGATCAGTCATAGAGAGGACTTAGAGAAGTTACAAAAACCAGGTACAGAGTTGGTGTACGCTCCGATCACGCATGGTGAGAAGTTACGAAAACCAGGTACAGAGTTGTCTAGACTCTAGAGTCTAGAGTCTAGACCACTGTCACAGTGTCACAACACAAATGGTGAGGAACTGATCCTGAGATCGAATCCCTCGAATCCCTCAGAATTTCAGAAATAGTGATGCATAGAAACTTAACAGAGCGGGAAATCCAATGAGAAGTACACTTGGCTGAGGAATTGAGAGAGAGAGAAAGAAAGAAGAAGGGAAAAAAAAAAAAAAAAAAAGAGAAAGAAAGAATTAAGAGAAGTATCGAACAACAGGCACAGAGTTTTTAGGAATAGATTTTAGGAAGAGGACTGTCACTGTGTCACACAACACAAATCATCCTAAACCCTAAAGAGTGTTAGGGGAAGGTAGAGCTGGCCCGGCTGGGGACGTTGTCACTCCTTCCCCCTTGACTCACTTGACTGGTGGTGACCCTTTGGGCCTCGCCACACCACTCTCGAAATGTGGAAAAGACAAATTTAACATGGGGCTGGTGCATATGGCCATGTTCTCGCGGGAAGTTCATTTGTCATTTTGCAGAGTGGCGCGGGGGATGCCCTTAGTCTAGAATTGATAATGACCAACTGCGAAGCAACTGCGAATGAACTCAAATGCGCGAGTGAATCAGGCTGTATTCGCGATCACATACATCTAATACAGTCAATCTCCACCTCACTCGTCTGTAACAATTATACTCTGAACCTTCTTCGTGGACGCAACCAGAAATCGTGACTCCCTTTTTTTTTTTTTTTTTTTTTTTTTAATCGTCACTCTCCCTGCACGGCCCTGCATAATTGTTTTTTTTCTTTTCTTTTTGTTGTCATCATCCTTGCGCAGGTGCCTGCACGACCCTGCAGAATTTTTTTTTAATTATTATTTTTTTTGTTGTTGTCGTCCTTGCCCAGGTGCCTGCACGGCCCTACTGTGTGTGTTTTCTTGTCATCACCGCGCAGGGGCCATGCTAATCTTCTGTATCATTCCAGTTTTTAACGGATGTCCCTAAGGACAGCCCTGAGCCCTGCAGAAAAATTAAAACTCTTTTTTTCGTTTTTTTTTTTTCAGTTCCTCTCGTCTCCTCTTCCCCCGAACACAACGCACCCTCATTATGAATGCGGGCGCGCTATGTTCGAGGGAAGGTGGTGGTATTGCTTATTACCCAGCTCCACCTCATGGAACCCGTGTCCACTGTCCATCGTCCCACAAAATGAATCCAATGTCCCAATCCTGCACATGCCCACAGTTTCACACAAACGTCATACAACACAATCACACAACGCACGCTGGACAATACAAACACACGTTCACACACACACACACACACACACACAAAAAGAAAAAAAAAAAAAAAAAAAAAAAAAAAAAAAAAAAAAAAAAAAAAACCCGCACAGCTGCACAGAAGTGGCAAGGACGTCGTACATATTATATTTACAGACTCCAAATGGTTAATATTGATTTATACACCACAAACTACGATTTCACAGGTTCTTAGGAGCTCCCTACTACTACGTAGTACCATCCTAATAGGCATCGTCAGCCTTTCCAGACGCTTCAGGAGAAACAACGTAAACGCGGAGAGAACAGGCAACAAAAAAACCAAAAAGAAAAAAAAGGAAGAAAAGGAGAGAACAGGCAATCACACTCCCTCGAGACCCCTTCAGGGCCTTCACATTTCTAATCTTAGACGAACAAATTCAACACGCTTAGACATGGAACCCGTGGCCCCTTTTCTATCCTCGACTAACATATTCACATGCTTGGGCATGGGCAGCGTTAACTGCAGTCTGCAGAGAATAGGACAAGTACCCTTCACTTTCTATTAAGGCTACGATACCGTACACTTTCCCTATTCAGTTGAGAACCTTACCAAGCACCTGCTGCTGCGCGCCGTACACTTTCCTACTCAGGCAAGTTTCAGATCGCTGCATACCCGCTGCATAGCCGCTGCTGCTCCTCTTTTTGGTTTTCCTCGTCAGGATCACTGGATTTGAAGCCGCTGGCTTCGATCATCTGGATTTGAACCGGGGTCTACAAAAAGAATATAGCTGAGACGAGAATATAGCTTATTTTCTACAAAAAGAATTAAGAAAAAAAAAACAAGAAGTAGCATCGTTGACCTGAGCGGTCCTGAGCGGCCCAAGGCAATGAAGAAATATTTGGTTTTCCTCATCATGTAGCATCATCTGGATTTCAACCGGGGTCTGTATGTCAAGTTGTCAACAGTTCAGGTGAAATACCACTGAGACCACTGAGCTCGGCACGCGTTACTGATGTGGGCCCTATATACCCTCGTCAAAGCTCGGCTCGCGTTATCGATGTGGGTCCAATCCTATATACCCTCGTCAAAGCTCGGCTCGCGTTATCGATGTAGGTCCAATTATCCTATATACCCTCGTCAAAGACATCAACTTGACAGACCTCCACTCGCACCACTACTAAGTCCAAAAGCGTAGGAGACTGCGCCTAGTTTGTGGCGTCATACTCAACACTTGCCATCCTTGCATGTTTGTGGTCAATTATAGATCCATTCAGCTGAAAAAAAGCCCAAAATGCTACCTGCGCCCTCATTCTC
>BFEA01000036.1:1719697-1746964 GCA_003427395.1 Chara braunii
TCCATGCCTGTCTACGCTGATGAGCTTTCTACCTGCGCCCTCATTCTCGCGGACTCCATCCATCATCCATGCCTGTCTACGCTGATGAGCTTTCTCTTCGACTGACGATGGCCGCGTATATCTCTGCACCACTGTCACTCCATCGTACTCACACTTGCCTTCCATGCATGTTCCTGGTCAAATTCGAACCCACAGTCAGCCGAAAAAAAACGCCCAAAATGCTACCTAAACCCTCGCGGACTCATCCATGCCTGTCTACGCTGACGGGCTTTCTCGTTGACTGACGATGGCCACGTGTATCTCCAGACCACTGTCACTCCATCGAGTCCTTGATTGTCCACTGCAGCTCCTCCGTATGACAGTGCGCCTCGCTCCCCTACTTAAAGAGTACTCACAACACACGCACCAACGAAAAAAATATGGTCGTGTATTCATTCCCATTTTGCACATTTGGTGGGGTAGTGGAGCGAGGCCCATTCTTACGACTCTTAACCACTAAGCAGGCAGCTGGGCGCTAAGTCCTTGACCTCCACTGGGTCGCACCTTGAAAGCTCCCACTCCCCTCCCGTACGAATCCTCAGATTCCTCACTTCTAGTTGCTCCCCGTCATCATACCAGCATCGCTAATCACAAATGCGGTCGCCGGTCGGGATGGTCAAAACTAAGTCGTCTCCCGTTAATACCACTATGGCTAATCAAAGGCAGTCAACGGCCGGGATATTCAAACCTACTTCGTCCGGACCCGAAACCTTCCATCCTTCCGCTCCTCCTCAAACTTGATTGCTAATCAAATGCAGATTGCTAATCAAATGCAGTCGGGATCCTGGTCAAACTTACGTCGTCGGGACCAGGGAGGTGCCGAAAACTCCGCCACACCTTCCGCCTGTCCACTTCGGGTCAAACTTCATGTCGCGACCGTCCAGACTTACCATCCATACGTTGGGACCGGCATCTCCTGGTCAAACTTCACGTCCCGACCATCGGGAATGGCCAACTCTATGTTGGAACCGGGTCCTTTTCAACTCTTGTCGCCATCTCCGTTTCCGCAGCAGAGTGACCGATGTCTACAGCTGGCACGTCTTGGAGTACCTCCTTCTCCCGTTGTTCCTCCTCCCGTTCCTCCTCTTCGTCCCTCCCTGCCGCGGGCTTGCCAATCTCTGTCCTTGGATGTGATTCCACTTCCGACCCATCTCCTTCTTCTTCTTCTTCTTCTTGAGACCCCTGGTGCGTACCCTCTGCATGTTCCTGATTAGACCCCTCCACCTTCTCTTGTATCGTTTCTCCCAACTCCTCGATCTTCTCACCCAACTTTACTGTTTTGGACTTCGCCCCCTCTTCCAGCTTTCCAGCCATCTCCGCTGCCTTCTCCGCCGTGGCCTCTTTCAGCTTTCCAGCCATCTCCGCTGCCTTCTCCTTCGCCTCCTCACTTTTCGATTTCAACGCCTCTTTCGCCTCTTCTCCCTTACATTTCAACGTCTCCTTGGCCTCTCCCGCCTTGAGTTTCACTGCCTCCAGATTCTCCGCAGAGTCACCAGACCGTTCCTTCACCGCCTCCACGCCCTCAGCCGTTGCGTCTTTCGCTGCCGAAACTGTCTTCTTCACAGCCTCGGTCACAATCTTTTTCATGAGGCGATCGGTCACTTTCTGCAGCGCCTCCCCGATGGTTGGGCCTTCCCCTTCGGCCTTTGGGGGGGCGGCAAACCCCGGAGGAGGACCTGTCACGACCTTGCGATGAGGAGAGACTCTCTCTTCCTCCATCTGACCCCTGGCGCTGCTGCTGCTGCTGCTACGGGTGGAGGCGAGCTTCTCAGCCAATGCCTCTTTGACATGAAGGGCCTTATCCTTGGCCGCTTCGGCAATCTCTTCCGCTTCCTCTACCGTGCGGTCCTTCAAGTGTCCCAGGGTCTCTTTTGTCCCGCTCGCGCCCTCCACCACCTTCTCCTTCACCACCTCTCCTGTACCCATGGCCTTCTCTTTTATTCCACCAATCGCTTTGGCAGACACATCCTTAACCGACGCCAATCCGCTGACCAACTTCTCCGTCGCCGTTTGAGATGCCTCCTGCACGTACTCCTTCGCTTTCTCGATCCTCAGCTTGACAGATGGCATAACGTCGAAGGGCTCGTCCGCTGGCTCCGGTGCCGCAAAGCCAGGCTTCAGCCCGCGCATTTCGCTCGCCTCAGGCGTCTGCGGAGAAGCCCCTAAGGACTGATAAGTCGGATAGGGATTGGGAGAGGTGGCACGGCCACCTCCTCCTCCCTTGGCTCCACCACCACCTGCTGTTCCTTCTTCTCTGCTCGGAACCTTAGTCACAGTGGAGATGGGAATTCCCCTTCTCCTCTCCTCTTCCTGAGCGTCAAGTATTTCCTCCTCCTCCTCCTCCTCCTCGTCCTTGCCCCCTCCTCTCGTTGTCGTTATTGGCACCTCCCTTGTTCTCGGTATTGACGACGCCTCCTCATCCCTTCCTGATGTCGCCATATCCTTCATCTCTGGTATGAGCTGTTGTTGCTCAGAGCCGACCAAATCTTCCTCACGCGCCATCTTGTCCTGCTCTGCCCCCATTTCCTGTCTCGCCTACTCAGTTTCACTGTTTTCTGTCCTCGACCTACGTCCAATTTTCCTTCATACCACACGCAGGCCGTCAATCAAATCAGCCACCTCTCCGTCAAAGTCCAGAAAACACTGATTCCCCCCCAAAAAAGACGGAAAAAAAGAAAACCTTTATACCGCCAATTCCCCACAGGCATCCACGTTTTTTTGTCAAACAGGCTTAGCCTAGCATCATAGCCACACACCTCCCTTGGGTTTCCCCTATCACTAACTACATAGAGCAGCACTGTCTAACAACGAAATGATCGAAATCAACACACGGATTACAAGTCTATAACTACACGAGATGTCGAACACACACTATCACACAGTACTGCCAGCCAGGTTGACATCACTCGGATGGCAAAGTATCAAGCAGCTCAGCCCAAAAAACGTTTAAAAACCGAGAAAGGAAAGTAAAAAACGTTACAAAACCGAGAAAAAGGACAGCGCTCACGCTTCTATTGTCTCTCTTCACGCTTCCGTTGACGTCACTTCTACAAATTGCTCCGGCAGCCGCACCGTCTGTGTGCCACTTGTTTGGTCTCTCGTTGTTGGCCGCGACCTCAACTCGCCGAGCGTCACCGTCCCTGTGCAACTTGGTCACATCGTCGGCCCAAGCCTCGAACGTCCATCCTCACAGAAGACGCAATGAAGGCATAATATCACGAATGAACGCTCTTTTGGTTTCCCTCGCTGAGACGAAACTGCAACAGAGAAAACATAATGTCATACATCATTACCAAGAGTAAGACCGCTCCAGTTAATCACTTCAATATGAGCTCAAAGAAACAAAAAAAGATACATAAAAAGCGTATCCCTGAACAGTCTGAAGATCCCCAAACAGAGCAATTCAGCAGCAATTTACATAAAAGCAGCGTATCCCTGAACAGTCTGAAGATCCCCAAACAGAGCAATTCAGCAGCAATTTCAGCTTAATAACGCTGCGCAGTGATGAGACGCATAAATCGAGGAATCTATGCCTAGATCCAAATTAATTGAAAATAAAAAGAACAAAGACAAGTCCAGCCAGCTTAATGCCAGGTGTCCTGTGTCACGTTACAAAAAAAAAAGGTGCCACTTGAGCACAGACTTCCCAGAGAGTCAATCGTACAACCGAGAAGATTTCTCGATTTATGTGTCATCTTTGCGCAGGGGCCATGCTAATCTTAATTCTCTGTATCGTTTCAATTTCAACAGATGTCCAGAAGGCCCCACCGAGAAGAAAAGCATAACCGCACCCCAAGGATGACAGGCACAAATCAGGAAATGCTCCAACTGAAAGAAAAAAAAACAAAAAAATCCTCACACAATCACAAAGGCCAACCAAGAGGTTCAATTGGATATTTACGTAGCATAGAATTAGATATTTATGTACCATAAGACGTACCGTTAGACCTCACCCACGACAAGCAGGGCGAATCATCAATAGATCAAATTCCGCAATAAGTACGTTCTTCCTCGAAACAAGTCCGATGAATCGCCGATGATAACCAATGGTCTCAACCAGCTGGTACACCCACAAACTGTAAAATGCAGACCTGAGTTCGAGTCCAGATGAAACCAGATTAAATAAATTCCTGAATTACCTGGGGCCCGGGGCTGGTCTGTTTCATGATGATATCTCAAGACTATAAAAAAAATCCAAACATGCATTATTGTCGACTCCAGCCGCCGCAATTGTTTTTTACGTCATCGAAAAATACGATGATAAGAAAATATTCCCAAAAGAAAAAACAACGAAACATTAAAATCGAAGAAAAAAATTCCCAAATTAACCAGAAAAAAGACATCGAAATCGAAAGAGCTGGCCAACTCTTCCGCACGACAACCACAACTGTGTCTTACGTCATCGAAAACAACGATGATAAGAAACTTTTCCCGGAAAAAGAAAAACAAACATAAATCGAGATAGGTGATCAACTTCCGCACCAGAAATCATCTGCCATTCTCATGCTACGAGCATTCCGATGCTGACCAGCGGGACGGACAAATTCTGAAAAAGCTAATTCCTATAACGACCAGTAGAACGGACAAATTCTGAAAGCGAATAATGCGAATTCCTATGTTGACCACTGGAAACGGACAAGTTCAGTCGGACGGATCAACAATCCATCCCACCGCGCAAGCGGAGTAACTCCAACGAATGGCAACGAGTAATCCAAACATCAAACATCCATTACTGTCGACTCCAACGCCAGTCATTCTTAACAAGCAAGTCAACGATAATTCCGATGTTGAACAACGATATGTACAGATTCCAATTGTGAGCAAGAGAAAGTCCTGACGTCAGTCCGCTACTGCTGACCCGCAGTCAACCCCCACAACCCTAAACCGCAACCAGTAAAGGCCACATCAACGATAATTCCGATCTTGACCAGCGAACTGTACAGTTTCTGATGGGGAACAAGAGAAAGTCCTAACGCCCGCCCGTTACTGCTGACCCGCGGTCAACCCTCGCAACCCTAAACCGCAACTGGTAAACGTGAATGGTAAGCCCAAACATTCACTGAAGTTCAGGAGCAACCGCAAACCCAAGGAACGTAAACGCAAAGAACGAACAAAGAAATCCAAAGAACAACATTCACTACACTGTGACTACAGTTCAGGAGCAACCGTAAACCCAAAGAACGAACAAAGAAATGCAATGAACCATTACTGCTGACCAACAGTACACATGCTACGAAACGCGCACCGCACAGAGTAGATCATGAGACCCATTTTTTCTTTTTCAGCCGTAGACAAACAGAGGCACGTAATGCCGCAGAAGACAAAAAAACAAAACACGAGAAAAACAGCAGTGCGCGCATGCGAAGAATGAAAAATCACTCACTAACCTAGCTCAGATGGCACATCCCTGAACTGTTGAAATACAGCCATCATTCGATCTCCGCCGGTAGCAGACGATGAAAAATCACCCACTAGCCCAACTCTGAATTGCCTTGGGCCGGTCAGTTCGGTGATGACACCTGAAGGCCGGGCCGTAGCCCTCTATGAGTCTATGGGGAAAAAACGGACAAAAAAAAAAAAAAAAAAAAATCCACCACAAAAAACGAAAGAACAAAAAAAAAAACAAAAAAAAATCGACCATTCCTAACGACTTTAAAGTAGGCGATCGATTGAGGATCCCGACGTTGACCAGCGGAACGCACCGATTCCGACCGGGACCGATGGTAAATCCACTCATCCCGATTCATCCGCCACCGCTGACCAGAGATCGACCCTAACAACCCACCGCAAAAGGGTACGTGCATACAAGCCCTCTATCTAAGACGGACGACCGATAATAAACAAAGACGTAAAAAGAACCAAGGGAAAGAAATCAGTAACGCATGTGAAGGACAAAACGAGAGAGACCAAAAAAAAAAAAAAACAAATTCGCCAGATCCGGAGAGAGAGGTTTTTCAGACAGCCAGGGCCCAGGGACAGAGATGAAAGGCATTCGCAATTTCGCACGCCCTCCTGTCTTCCAGGAACTGGAAGAGAACGCAGAGCATAGTAAGGGCATACTCACACGAGGACGTTTTTGGCAATGCTCTGGGCGTGATTGCAGTCAGATTCGTTCACCTCTGGCCGTAATTGCAGTCACATGCACTTCCGGAAGTGCCTAGTTCAAGAATGCCCCAAGTAGACTGGACAAAATATACCGTACACAAACGCGCAGGTGTGTCTTTGCAATAATCCGCAGCCGTACGGATCAAACATGCAGTAGTTGGACATGCACCAGATAATGAGAAGTGTTTGGCAAAAAGGCACATCTATTGTGTTAACAAATAGGCGAGCTTCTCAGTACGGGATCTTTTTTTCTGTTAAATCAGGTACTGAACTGTTCAGAAAAGTCCAACTCAACGTATAGCCGCTAAGGCACTCGTACGACGATCTTCACGCCGTTCTCAGTCTGCGAATTTCACAGACTGAATTGACGTTAGACACGTCCTAACTAGTACTGCACGGCAGTGCACACCTCCACACACTCTTCCAAATCGGTGACATTCCTACATTGTCTTCCGAAGATCAACACAGCCACACACCCACAAACACACAAATGGACAGAGACAGTGAAAAGGAGAGAGAGACGGTGACCCTCCCTGGGCCTCCCACCTTGCATCCGGACTATTCATAGCCACACACACACACACACACACACACAGCGAAGAAGGGGGGGGGGGGGGGAAGAGAGAAAAAGAGGAAGATTCACAGCCAGACACCCAGAAACAGCACACACACACATAAAGAGAGAGAGAGAGAGAGAGAGAGAGAGAGAGAGAGAGAGAGAGAGAGAGAGAGAGAAGAAACACGCCACAGGATACCAAATGCCGTACTGCTGAGCTCCCTTGACACGTTTCCCTCACCCCTTAAAACACGCACAGAGACCGCCATGGACTATAATTCCACTCATACCTCTTCCATGCCATCGATTACCTGTTATCGGGTTTTCCCACGTGGACCTCTTATCGGTTGCTCCTCGTATTCCCTCACGCCAAGCGTTCACTTTCTGTTGCCTTCCTTGTCCTCCATTCCTTGTCTATATCTGATTTCTACCTTCGCCTCTTCCGCGCCTCAGGGTCATCCTCTCGTCATCGCATTCACCAGCTGTCACCTCCCTCACCCCACTCAACACTTCGCCCTCCTTGTACCGTACCAATCCCGTTCTCTTCTTACTAGACAATGCACCTCCCTCGTCTTCCCATTCTCTCGCACTATTATAGACTAATTCAATACACCTCCAGTTTCCTCTTCGCAGCTCCCGTTCTGTCTCAGAAGTCAATGCCTTCCATACTTTTTTACTAGTCAACGACTCAACGCAGGCTAGTCAACGCAAGCTAGTCAACGCATCTCGGATCTGTCAGCGACAACGTCGTCATGACCTTCCATTCTCGTGCATGACATTGAGCACCTCGCCCTCGCTGCACAGCGGACCAACGGTAACATTTCGTCCCCTAAATTACTTCCTTTCTCCCTTCTCCTCCGAAGTTCCAAAACCCGGCTGCAGTTCACTAGCACGGAATCACGTCCAGCCAGCACCCCGCGTATCACTAATCACCTTGCCCTCCGACTCACTACCTTCCTCTCCTCCTCCTTCCTCTCCGCCTCCTCTTATTGAGAAGTAGTGAAACGATATCTGAGCGGCGGAGGAACGGCATTAAATAATTAAGCACTGCCGCAGGACCGTATGGACTTGCCTTGCCCCGTCCCCAGGTTTCCCCTCTCTAACAGCCACTGGAACCCTCGTAGGATTCGCAGACCGGTCTTTCGGCTACTTTCCCGCCCATTCACGGTTGAAACCGCGCATGTCACTCACCCCGCCGACGTGGCTGAATGGTACACACATGAAAGTCCGACGAAACAGTCTGGCGCAGTCATGCTTTTTCTTTTGTTCTTTTTTTAACAGTCATGCTTTTTCTGATTGTATAGCGGTATGACAACGCGCATGTAATTGTTAGTCAGCAGGGGCGAAGTCCCACTTACCCTGATTCTTCATTTCTGGCCGCTGATCATCGTGATCCACGGTCAGAAGTTGACAACTCGGGTACTACGTGGGACTTGGCCCCAGGTCAGGCGTTCGAGTACACACTACGGTACGGTTTAGGGATATCCTCGTCAGAACAAGGGCGGGAAAAGGACGGGGAAAAAACGTTGCACTGACGTACGCGGGCAGGGTGAAACCTGCTGGCGGTGCTTGTTCTGGAAGTTACCACTCTTCACCCTCAGGCTGCAGGTGCGAGTTTCCGGTTTCACGGGTTCTAGGCTGTTAGCCGCTAATCACCGTTAATCACCGTTAATCTACGGTCAGAAACGTTTGTTCTGGAAGTTGCCACTCATCACGGCGTTACATTCTTCTCTCATCTATCTCATCTTCTTCAAGTTCGTACCATGCATCTATTTCATCCTTCTCTAGTCTATGTTTAGTACTGGGGAACACCTTTTCCCGGGAGAAAGTGGAGAATCCATGTTCAAAGCACCAAGACGCTCCCGTCTTCCCCCGAACATAACGCACCCTAAAATTGAATGTATACAAGATATCTTTCCGGCCAGATACAGCCGAAATAAGGGTGCGTTGTGTTCCGGGTAAGACGGTAGCTCAATTGGTTAGGCACGCAAGTGGCATTCATCCGGGAAAAAGTGGAAAATCCATAATCAAAGCACCAAGACGCTACGGTCTTCCCCCGAACATCACGCACCCTAAATGAATGTATACAAGCTATGTTTCCGGCCAGATACCGCCAAAATAAGGGTGTGTTGTGTTAGGCGTAGCTCAATTGGTTAGGCACGCAAGTGGCATTGAGAAGAAGGTGGTGCGTTCAAACCCCACGGCCTCCTGTGGCACTCTTAGTGGCAACCAACTGAGATAGTCGGCTGGATACTCCCACCGTCTTCCCCGGAACACAACGCACCCACATTTTTACTGTATCGGGCCAGAAACATATCTTGTATACGTTCATTTTCAGGGTGCGTTATGTTCGGGGGAAGAAGGTAGTCGGTATTAGTAAGGTCTTCAGCCACCACGGGTGCGAGTGCCTGTGTGAGTGGGTTGTGTATGGCGTGTGGGAGAGCGTTGGCCCTAGACACTACTTTTACTTGATGGGGGTTTGGGAAGGGAGGGTTCCTTTGAACCCAAGACCTGAAATGGGGGGGCGCAGTGCTACCGGGAGCGCTGCGTGGCAACGCGATAGGAAGGGGATAAAGGAGTATAGGATATCGCATTCTAAGTGTGGTGCGCCGGAATTGCTGCGACAAGTTCGTGGGGTCGAAGGCGCTCCCGCTCATGAGCGGGATCTTCATGGCAGCGTTCAGGACGTTAGCCGAGACGACATACGGAAGGCGATTGTAAGGGAAGAGATGTGCGGGCAATGTGACATCGTGAGTCGCAAAAGGTGAATACAAAGGAGATAGGTGCTGCGTCATTATCATCATCATCAGCAGCAGCATGAAGGGTAATCATCAGCTGCTGTCATCACCATCATCATCGTCATCATCGTCACCTTCGGCTTTATCATCGCCGTCATCATCATCATCATCATCATCATCATCATCGGCACGGCACTATCATCGCGGTTATCATCATCATCATCATCATCATCATCAATATTGTATGATCTAATCATCCAATCCGACCTTTAATAGCATCATTTCACTACAATCCATTAAGATCCTAACTACTTTTCTCGAACTAATATACAAGCTACGATCCCATTACGACCCTAATTACTTTCTCTAACTAATATCCAAACTAAAGTCTCATTACATTCTTGATCTTTTATCCTTAAAATCTGAAATTTCTTGTCTAATTAACATATAATTAACATATAAGGTATTTTTATATGCGTAAACTTCCCTGCCAAAAATTCAGGAGGATTTAATTCCTAAATTTTCCCTATAGACTCCCATTAATTTCTTCATATTATTTCTTACAGCTGGAATTCTAGATACGAATCCTTTTTCGCTAAAATTTCCAATCTCTGAATCATTTCACTTTCCAGGTCTAATTTTCGCTGCTTTTACTTCCACAATGCTGACTCTGATCAATTCCAGTTCAGAAACCTCGTCTTTGAAATTCATTTGAATTTTTTCAGTGCATTTTTTCGAAATGCCAGTTGAATTCCTGGTATCTATACTCTCCTCTCTGAAGTATCCACGTTTATTTCTGATGGATGGAAGAAGAGGGACCAGGGGAGAGTTCCACTCTGCAGGGGTGACACAAGGTGGGAGGTGAAGCCCTGTAGGGGGTGCGAGCAGAGTTAGTGGGTTGCCTTAGTCTGGGATTGGTGGGGGGGTTACTCACACCAGCGGGGGCAGATCAGGGTAAATGGTGGGCAGAGGCATACTTTGGGAGGGAACAGTATGCCTTTCTGGGACAAGGCGGGGGAAGGTTGGACTGTCACGAGTTGGGGCTGTGATGGGTTGCCTGTAGTCTGGGTAATCCATTTCGGCGGAGGCAGCGTTGGGACAGGGTGGAAAGGAGGGGAAGGGGGGAGACTAATGGCAGGATACCATCATCATCATTCATGTCATATCATGCCTATTGGTGTTCTGCAATTATGGACGGCATCTGGCATTCTCCCTTATTCGGGATAAAGGATTTCAGAGATGATCGAATCTGGACCGACATCTGCAGAGTTGCCTTATTTTGTGTCGTGCCCCCTGGTTAGCCAATGCCAGAATGACGCTGGCCGGAGCTGGGGCGGTGCCCTGTAACCTGCATTGGTGGGAGCGTGAGGCCTTGTAGAGAAATCTGGGGATCTGCTGAGGGAGAAAAGCAATCCAGTGGCGAACCGGGGGGGCTGCCTTGACAACCCTATGGGGTCAGGGATAGTATAGGTGGCGAGAACAGGTCAACTATAATTGACATTGGTGAGGACACTGAGGAGGGCATTGTCTCTGAGATGTAATGTCTTGGTACAGGGAGGGTTAGGAGGGGTTCTAGGATTAGGAGGCCAGAAGTGCTGATATAGCATAGTCTCTATATTTTTCTATATTTTTCACATACTAATTATCATAAGCATCATCATCAAAATCAGCATCAGCATCAGCATCATCATCGTCATCAGGTTATATTTAGCTTTCTGGTGTTCTGGTTTTCTTGGCAGCATCTAGCCTTCTTCTACATCTGCGAGATAGGAATTCAGAGATGGTCGAACCTGGACTGATATCTGCAGAGTTGCTCTATTATGTGCCCCTGGTTGACCGATGCCAGAACGACGCTGGCCGGAGCTAGGGCGCTGCCCTGTAACCTGCAAATGGCAGGAGCGTGAGGTCTTATAGAGAGATCTGGGGTTTGCCGAAGGAGGAAGGCAATCCAGTGGCGAACCGGGGGGGGCTACTATGTGGCGAGAAGAGATCAACTATGGGAGATGTAGGTTAGGTTGGTTTTGTCTCTGAGTTACAATGTCTTGGTACAGGGAAGACTAGGAATTGGTATAGGATTAGGAGGCCAGAATTGTTGATATAGCACATGCTTCTATAATCTTTATAGATACTAATCATCATCATCACTAGCATCATTCAGGATCATCATCATCACCACATGAGGGACGCTGAACCCGGTTCTCAGCAAGTTTGGTTCAGTTACTCCGGGCAGACTATGAGGACCCCGGCCTCAACCCACAATCTTCTTATTGGTAATACCAGGCTTGGGCACTTCAAAAAAAAAAAAAAAAAAAAAAAGGAAGATAAGAAGGGAGGCACAGTTACTGGCAAATGCTCAGTCCTTGTGTTAGCTGAGCCCCCACCGGCGGCCCCAACCCTGCACCCTAAGCGCTAGGGCAAAGGGGCAAACATTCCTCCCTTCACCGAAGAGAAGTAGAAAGCTATGCTTGCAGGGGTCCCCTGTATAACCTTAGGAGTAGTGGTAGGTCGGTAGTAAAAGAAAGATATGTTTCATGATGACATGGCAGAATGGCAATTAAAAAATATGTGAGGTGAGAGAAAAGTATATGGCTATCCCCCCCTGAGGAGAAGGCAGTTTCTTTGACTCTGAGGCTAGGAATCCTCACAAACAACCTGGGGGACCACCGAAGAACTCTGGGACCATTATTCAGTTTTGATTTAGCCATGCGGCTAGTGACGTCCGAGATCTGTGAACCATTATCTTGAGCCCTCTGCTCTTCTTACACTCCTATAACACCAACCTACCAGGTCTATTTCGACCAGTGCACCTGATTGGAGCACCTTCTAGGTAGACGCTCCTACCACCATGCCCAGTCCCAAAGGGACCCAACTCACCTATCTGCCTGCCTCCTGCGGACCTGCGGCCGAAAGAACGAGTACCCTGGTTCCTACTATGATCCTATAGCTAAGTATGAACAAAACTCCAACCCCACATCACCATCAACACTCGCTAACCACTTTGATGTCTTTTCCGGGCCCCAGGTTCTCCAGAACCATCTACAACTCCTACTATCCCTGTGACCTTCACACCTTTTCCCGTTTCATTCTGCTTTTATATACTGTCTGAGTCTGGATCGCATCATTGATTTAGTCTCAGTATCTGGGGTGCCTTGGTCCTGAAAAGTTGCCTTGTTTTGGCCTTCCCAAATGACAGAGCAAATGATAGCCCTGCAGGCTTGCACCAAGTACCCACATCCTTCTATATCCCAAAGATCGTCGGGGACTTGGGGATAATGTCCAAAGAACCCAACTTCTATTTTCAATGTCACTCAGAGAAATTTTTCCAATGCCTATCCCACCAGTCCCAAATTCTTTTGGATGTTGAGCAATCCCACCAAAGGTGAGGTGTGGATTCAAACAGCCATGTACATCTGCTGCAGGACATTCTGATCTCTATTCCCTTACCCACCAGCCAGACCGCTTAGGGAATTACCAGGAGTGACAAGAGCTATAGGAGAGTTGCATTCTTTTGTGAAGGGAGCAATTTAAACCACCTGTACCTTCCCCAGGCAAATTGTTGAAACGCGCACTTAACACAGCGGCCTCACCTGGGCCGGCGCGCCCGCCGGATGCGGCCCGAGAACTCGGCGCACAGGGCCCGCGGGCGACATATGGCAAAGGTGCTGGCGGTTTAAGTCCAGAGTCAGTTTATTCCTTTCCTGACACACCCTGACGGCTTCCTGTGAGTTGAGCAGCATCCCATTCCATGATTCCAATGTTCAATAGCGACCACCACAGGGCCCAGGCAATCTACTTGGTAATAACAGGTCTGAGGACTGTTTCATTTGGTATAGCTTCAAAGTTGTTCATTTCTTCCAAAGGCATCTTCATCCCCAAGCAGCGGGGCCCACCTTACAGTCGGCGACTGAAACCTCTGAAAGCAAAGTAACCTTATGGTCATTCTCCTTTTCCCAGCATTCACCTATCCTCACCTGTTCCAATGATGATTCCAGTGAGGGGTGACTGTTCTCCTCCACCAATTGTAAACAATTAGAGTGTCGGGGGCTTCGACCATTCTTGAAACTCTTTCCTACTGTCTGGCATGTATGAAAGCAGCTTCTAGTACGACTCCTCTGACCCAAAGTAGCCTACTACATACCAAGTCCCCGATGGATCCACTCCATCAGGGGCTAGGAGGTTTGGTCAGGCTTCGGGGGGCGAAATTCCAGTTTCATGGCTTTTTGCTACTGGCCATCGATCTTTGGCAATCTATGGGTGTGACAAAATTCAGCGTCCGTCAGAGAGAGACCTCCCCCCAAGACCTTTGCGATGGTTCTGGAAGTTGGCATAACCCACGTGTCAACATGTGGAAGGTCAAAGATTAGCGTGCGTTCGATAGACTTCGGAGAGATGCTTTTATTGTATTTAACATAGGATTCGTTAAAACCTAACAAAACAAATTGTTAGGTTTGCACGAAATCTATTCAAGATTATGATAGTATATTTTTCAGGTCTCCTCCAAGAACAAAATTCTACGTGAAGTGAAACATCCGCAAAAAAAAAAACAGAAAATTAATTTTTCAGAACTACTGGAGCGGGCGAGGAAAAAAGCGGGTTTTTTTATACAAAATCATGACCTGGTGAAGCACCGGAGGTTCAAGAACTGAAATATCCTGATTTTTTGTTATCCAAAAAAATTGTGTTTATAGTCCTATAAAATGTGTAGCACAATGAATTTATTTGGGGGTTTTTCGAACGCGCAAACATATTCTCTTGTTCGTGAATACGTTCGCTTGAACATGGTTCCCCATACATGGGCGAATATATTATTTTTTATTTGTTTTTTTTTTTTTTTCCCTATATTTTTATTTTAAACTCGTGTTTGGTTAAGAATTTCAAGGTGTCTCCGAGGTAAAAGTTGTTTGTATTCTTATTTTAAATGACATATATTTTTTTATAAGGGTTTTATTGTTAAGTTCAAAAGTGATTTATAGTCCTATAAATTATTTTGTGCAGAGCTTGGCTTTTACCTAACTGCGAAAACTGACTTATAGTCCTATAAATGAGTATTCACCAAAACACATTTTTTTTTACATCTTTCAAGTTTGCCTTGTCATCCATCAAAATTAACATGTTTGAACTCTGTTTTTTTGCCAATCTACTGAGAATGACTTATGTTCATATAAAAGCATTTTACAAGGAAGGGTTTTCTTGCACATTTTGAGGAACGCTAGACTTTTCACTTGATTTTTTGCCTCCTTTATCACAAAACGATTAAAAACGCTCTCTTTTTGTATAAAAAATAACAGTTTGACTTTAACTTTTTCATTCTATAAGAAATGTTAGGTTTTCTCTCATTGTGAGGTTTTCACGAATCCCTTGTTATTGTTTTTGCAACACTGAACTAACCGCCCCCAGGTAATTCAGAATCTTTTTATTTTGTTCATCTGATTCAACTGATTGTAATTCGATTCAAACTTGGGTCTGTATTTCAACAGCTGGCGGGTGTACACAACTGAGCTACTTGCATAAGGGAAAAAAAAAACAAAGGAAAGAAACACTTTACAAAAGGTAAAAAATTGTGAAGTGGAAGAGAGGTTGTCACTTGAAGAGGTAACTTGTTGTTGCCCATAAAGTTGCTCGTCGTCCCAGAATGCAGTGGAGGAATGAAGCGCACGCGTGCGCTTATGCGGAGGTTGGATTTAGACGGCAGTGCAGCTTCTGCATGACAAACGGAGTGAGCATTGGAGTACAAACACATATTGGGCCTCCGCGCGGTAGATGCAGGAGTTTGGCAGCCGTGTGATGCGCTAACCTCACACCCGCACAACGTACCGGCCAACGCCGATCAGAGTAATTGGGGGTGTGGCCGAGGATTTTTGGCTGGTGGACTCGGAGTTGAATCGCCCGGACGGAACGGGGGACTCTTGTTTCGTACCGAGGCCTTTCTCGAGTTCGGGCCATCGTCGAGGGCAAACGAAAGATATAAGGAAATTATAAGGGAATTATAAGGGTTATTCCGAAACGAGACGCTCTGTTCTGATTCAAAACTTCCTCTCGGTCGAGGAGACCGAGAGCGGCGCGCTACTATGTCGATCATTGACAAAACCAAAAGGAGGGGAAAAAGGACAGGGAAGAGCGGAATCCACCGCTCTTTTCGCGCTAAGTTCACACTAACTTTGAGGCGGAAGCCTAGAGGCATGGAGCTTTCAGGCCTCTGAGTCAAATTCATCGAGTCCCTGCGGTCGTCCAGGGGGCTGGGCGGGGGGAACCCAGGTCTGAAAATTAGTCGGCAGCGCACCCTCGTTGAGGGAGAGCTCTAGGAATCGGGTTGCACCTTCATATCCTAGGACTAGTCTTCGCCTGAAACACGAATCTCCCTACCGACACCAGCGACAGGTAAACTAAGGCCGCCACATGGCCTGGGCCGTGTACCAGGGTAACACCGTCAGGTCGGTGTAAGGCAGGATCAGGGGAGGGGAAAAAAACCAATCAATCAAAACAAACTCGCTTCCCCCTACGTGGCAGGCCCTGGTTGGGTTATACAGATGAATCTTCTCCGTTCGTCGCAATGTGTTTCGCACGTCTGCATCGCAGTACACGATGACATTGTCGTTTTCTGCGATCAGGAAGGACGGTAGCACGCTGCAACGGATCGACGAGAGGTTCGAGCATGGCCCGCACAGGCAGTTACCCGCGCCCATGTTCGTCAAGGCGAACACTGACTCGAACTCCATAGAAAACTCAACGGAACTCACCTCACCCTCTCTGACTCAGTCAGAGTGCAGGTTCAGGGATACAGCGTCGTGATCACCAATTAGTTGTCAGGACAGAGATGACTAGGAACGAGGCGCGGAGATATCATCCGCGTCGTGAGGCGCATGCAACTGATATCCCCGGTTGTCGGACGCAGGTCGTGGAAAAACACCATCCCAATTAACCTGGATTACCTGCTCATGCAAAGGGAGAGGAGGGAAAGAGTGAGCAACGATCCCCGAGCATACGCGTGGCATCGGGATCGGCAAGGGTCGAGGAAGAGAGGGAATTCCAACACACTCATATATTCATGCAGATGGTCGACACTCAGTGTTCCCCAGAGTTGCGCCTGTGAGCGCGCGCACACCTACACATTCATCTATCTTGGACAGCGAGACATTCAACATCCATACACTCTCATACCAATCAGCATGCATACAACTGTGCACCCATACCTCTGGACACTGCACACACCACAGTTGGACAAAGCAACAATGGAGATAGAAGTGAGTCCTTCACTATTCAAAATTTGCACAAGGCTGGTCTCCCTTAGGCGCAGCCCCCAACCAGTTCGAACATCAACCAACCATAGTCACAAGGCCTTGCCGCTGGCAGCGCTCGATCTCCACTACCGCTCCGTCACTCCGACTGCCTCACCCGAAGTTTACCGCTAATTTCACCCCACGTCGTCACTCCGTCCGTCACTAGGCACGTCAAGCCTGTTCGACGCCGCGGACTTCACACATAGCTCGTGCAACATTGCAGCCGAGATCAAAGAGGAGGAAAGGAAGGGACTACGAGAATTTATAGCGTGGAAGGCAGCGGAGTGCCAATGCGAGGTGCGGGCAGCAAGAGGTGTAGATGAGCAGGACATAAGAAAGGCAGGGATTCCAGGAGGATCGAAAAAGGTGAGTCGATAGTTTTGGGTAATTGGGGTGGTCGTTCAAGTGATGCGCGCGCTCCGCTTTCACCACATTGATCCGACCATCCCAACTAGACAACCAATCACTCGCGTTGATAGGTAAGGGGAGGATTGGGCGTAACGTTGGGGGAAGACGAAGGGGCACGCACGAAGGAGCGTACAGCAAGAAAAGGAAGATGGCGCGTAGATGCAGAGTGGGCAGCGGGTTTACGCAGCACGCAACAAATTTGAAAAACGGTCGCGGGCGCAAAATTAAAAATTCCTATCACAAAAATTCCTAACCGTTTCTTGGATCTCTCGTCGCAGTCGTGAACCGTCCGCGCGGAGAAATCAACAGGGACAGTTCTGAAAGATACAAGTTTATTTCCCGCCCTCCACTATTGAAGAATAGACCCCGCTTCCTTTGATCAACCAGAATCCGTACATAGGGACAGATTTTCACCCTGAAGGGTATGGAGAGCCGCTAAGTACAGATCCTAGCTTATCACAAGCGTGGACGTGGCCAGGAGGGTCCCCCTGCGGGACCGATGCGCTTGACAGCGGGGATACACACACGGGATGGTGACAACTCCCACGGGTGGAGGTAAGTTGTACGTCACGTGGCCCTATCCTGTCGTGGGGGTTCGCGAGAGGTATGGCTGGCGCACTCTGCCAGAGCGGCAACGCTCTGCGACAAAGTCCTGCAAAATCCTGCGAGACGCGGCCGGGAGGGTCCCCCTGCAGGATCGATGCGCTCAACAGCGTCCAGAACGGGTTAAGAGGCACTGATTCAATACAAGCCTTTAGGCTTTATCTTCATCATTCTTTAGTCCTTGAAATGCTTGAGATTTTGTTGTATCTATGGGACGCCTGACCCAGTTTCCAGGAGGTGATACTCCCCACCAATAGATGGAATGACCAGTATGGTTCTGGTAAGGGCGGCTGCTCCTATCACCCTCCCTACAGGGCGCGGTTCCCAGCAGGCAAGCCCCCCCACCGATAGACTGGGGCCACCAGAGACAGGCCTTTCTAGCTGGTCAGCTCCTGACTCATAGACGGCCCGGGAGCCTTCACACTGGAAAGCACTTAGGGAGGGTGCTCTACCTACAGTACATCCAGCTATCAGCCGCGGGCCCTTCTCGGAGGCTGCCCGCCACCGATTCAATTTATCTACCTCGCTGGGCCTCCGAAATTTTCGTAGGCGGTGAGTTTTCTTTTCAGCAAGGCTGCGTCCGTGTACTGGCGTTTTTTTCCTTTTTTTAATTAAAAAAAAGGGTGACAGCCTTGAGATATCATCATCAAGCTGACCGGCCCCAGGCAATTCAGAAATAGTTGGTTTTACAACTTTAGTCAGCAAGTTCCATCATCTGGATTCGAACACGGGTCTGTATTTTCAACAGTTCATGGGTGTACCCACTGAGCTTAAAACCCCCCGGTCTGAAGTTCTGCCGAAAAAAAAAAAAAAAAAAGAGAAAAGGTCCATCAATAAATTTTATTTTCCCTTTTTTTGTGAATTGTAATCCATTTTGTAGCATGCTTTGCCCTTTTCGTTTGGGTGGGAAACCCTTTTCTACTGAGAAAACTGCCCTGCTGTGCCTTTTTTTTGTTGAGCCAATCATTACCTTGTCACTGGAGGGATTGTCTGAAAGGGTGTTTGGGCCTTTAGCCTCCAACTCTTTTCCTTCCTTTGGGCGGTGAATGCAGCCACCCACACATGTTGTCCCCATTCGTTTCACAAATTTAAAGGTGATGTATTTTCCCTTTCACTGTTCTTTCCCCTTACTCCCTTAGCACAAAGAGTCATTGGGACTGTGCCAGATGTATCACTGTAACAGTTTCAAATTGGGACAAAGGGCCTTGCTCCAGTACTCAACCTTCTACATGTCTCTGGACTGCACTGGGACCAATACATTGGCACTGATCCAACTTTTTTTTTTTTTTTTTTTTTTTCTGATCCAACATTTTTAATGCCTTTTTGGACCACTGCACCTCATGACAAGTTTAGATTGTTGTGCAGTTGAGCGAGGCCCAAAAGCATTTGGTAGCATTTCTTTCAGTTTTTTACTCCGGACCCTTTAAAATATGTCACACTGTTGAGTTTTCTCAAGTCAAGGGTGGGTGCAGGTGGGACAACACCCTTGGGGTGCAATTCCAGTAGCTGGGATTAAGTGTATCTGACCGTCAACTTCGCAGATCAACGGCCAGGGCAAAAACAGTAAGACCGGGCCACAAATGGCCTTGCACCTCGGCCAGATGCATCGGATTCCAGATTTCTCGGCGCGCAGGGGCCACGGCTGATATATGGGAAATGTACTGCTGGTGGATACGCTGCATATGCAATCCTTGCCCCTGTCTTCCTGTGCGTCATCACACGGGGTTCAAGATATGTTTCCTTTCTTCATTATGCTGAAAAGTTGTGAAAACAAAACAATGATTCAGAAACACCATTTGTGGAGGTACACTTTTTCTTTTCTTTTTTTGTATACGTCTTACTACTTGATCGTAAGGCCTGGGGCCAAGTCCCACTAGCAGCGTTGAGCTACCCCAACCCCTGAATCTGGATGTGTTTGTGGAGACGTGCAGTTCAGGAAACTCAACACCATTTATGCACATCTTCGCAGAAGCGTCCACGGAAAGGACGTCCGAAGAGTTTGCCTGTGAAATAAAGGGACCCCACCACGGAGGCTGGAAAAGCCAGTTTTTCCGAGATTGGAAACTTAAGGCTGGACTGGGTAGCCATACAAGGGGACCCGACCAGAGTAGGGATGATACATCTAGTAAGGCCACAGGATGCCCTAGTAGAAACATACGAGATAACAAAGACGGGGGCACTAGAAGGAGGAAGACACCCCTTTGTGTGGCTGAATCAAACGGAGATATTTCGGATTCGGGTCCTGGGGGAGGGGGAGGCAGCTCGAGTCTTCCGCCCGGCGACCAACATACAAGACCTCCCCCTGGACCCTACGGAATGGCAGTTGCAGTCCAAAGTAAGGAGGCCAAACGAGGCCAGACCGCTCAGCATTCATAATCTAACTGTGAAATCCACTTACAGGATGCTTAGACCCAAACGGTTTCTGAAAGATGGAATCAGAGACAGATGGGCCAAACATCTGCAAGTGGACCGCTCCCTACTGACACCCGTGAAATGGTTTCAGGACCGGAAACAGAAACCAGCAAAAATAACCGTCCTGCAGTGGCAGATAGCACATCGGTGCCTGCCAACTATGAACTGGTTGATCGATCACACCAACCTAGAACCTAGAACAAAAAGGCAAAGCCCTGCCCTGGTGTGCACGGTGCCTACAGGTCTTCCCACCACAAAAAAGGGCCGAAACTATTGAACATATATTTATGCAGTGCCCAACTGCACAATTAACATGGCAATGGTGGGACAGAATCTGGAGGAAGTTAGTCCCCGGGTCCCCCGAATCTCAGTGGCCCTGGACTTGGAGGGCGATACTTCTAGGACACTGGCCTCAAGCCCAAAAGTTGTCAACCTTTATCGAAAAAATGTTTTTTTTGGGCCGCAGGGCGATGCTCTGGGGGCTACGGTGGCAGCGCTGTCTTCTTGCTAGGGAAGGGGTGCAGGCAGAGGGGCCTGAATTAAAGGAACAGATACAACAGCTAATCCAAACAGAGATTCTACGGAAATGGCAGGTGCTGAAGAAACAGCTGGACCTCTTCCGCACCAAACAGGATATTAGAAAGGCGATCTCTACCTTTGGGAATGATTGGTTAGGAGGGCAGAGGGGAGGATGGATAGCAAGAATAGAATGGAACGGAGACAAAGAGGATCAGCAACAACAAGAATTGGTTGATTGCAGGGATTACCGCCTTTTTTTCAATGAGTGGACGAACATTGACCCCTCCTTCCCACTTCGCCCCCCGACAGACTTCTCAGACCCCTTTCCACCTCACCCACTCTCGCTAGTCGAAGTAATTTCATAGATCTGGTAYGGAGCCYTTGGATGTTTTGGATGGGGTGGAAGGAAACCTGGTGGCTGGTGCCCCTCCGAAACCAGGACTTCCCCTTCTTGCCCCACCCAGTGTCCAGTCCTCCCCGGATCTGATACAAGCCCGAGGGGGAACTAGTCAGTTCGTTGCGGGATGAAGAGGTGACTCCCTGTTCCTAACAGACCTGCACAGTCRATCCCCTGGAAACAGGGCAATCAATGCTGGCAGGCCTGTTTTTCAGATGGCATGTTATAGTGTAAAAAGGTATCTCCAAAAGGGGGAGGGGCTAGTGTGGAGCAGTTGGCATTTGGCGCCCAATTGAGGGTGAAGAAGCCCCCCCTGTTTTCCTAATACCCTGCTCAGTCAATCCCCTGGGGTCAGGGTAATCAATGCTGGCAGGTCATATCCAGCAGGTGATGCTCCCCACCAATAGATGGAGCCCTTCCCCGGGTGCTAGCAGTATCTGCTCTTATCAGTACGGCTAGCACTGCAGGGGCGGTGTTTTCCAAAAAAAAAAAAAAAAAAAAAAAAAAAGGCTGGAAACTCAAGAGGGACCAGGAGGTCATCGCGGATGTCCGTTCGAAGGGCAGCATGCCTGTTTTGCGATGGTGGCCAGGTCTTTTGGGTGACAACAGCATGTCCGTCTGCCTGGCCAACGGAAAGGAGGTTCTACAGGGCCCGAACACTGAATGGACCAGCGTCTCGGCAACAAGTTTCCAACCAAGGAGTAGCCCCTCCCCCCCACTACCCTCTGGAAGTGGCACGAAATTTCGGCGAAAATGCTGGAAAATGACACATTTCCGACTGGAAACCATGTACAAATGCCAATTTTGACTTTTCCAGTGTGCATTTTCCAAGCGGTGGGGTCTCGGAAAACCGCCCGCAGCAGGTAAATTTGTTTTTTTCCGAAGGCTGTGCTTTTGCCTGTGGGGTTCGGGAAAAGCACTTGCGGCGTGCTTTTTCCGAGATTTTGTCCTGTGGGGTCCAGGCCTAAGTATCATACTGTCATCGGGCCTCAGCTCCACTATTCACCACATGTGCGAAACGAGAATGAATCTTGCGCTAGAACATGGAAAGATACATCACCATATTTTTTGTCTTTGTACATGTTGTGAGTAGTGGAGTGAGGCCCATCATCTCGGCACTTGTAGAAGCTCCACCTGTTGTCCTGCATGAAAACTTGGCATGGAGTGCTTGAAGAAAAGGGCCTTTCAAAATATTATTAAATTGGGTAACTTCCATAGAGTCACAAAAACGAGTTATAATTGCATTATGGGGCAAGATACAGTTTGCAATTGCACTTCGGGCACCCTACCTGGCCAGAAAGCTGGGTTGTGTACATTGCCCAAACTGCAATTCGAAACTGTACATTGGCCCATAGTGCAATTATAACTCATTTTTGTGACTCCCGCGTAAAAAAAAGTAAAAAACTTGCATGTGCCTACCTCTTAGGTGGGACCCTCTCACGTTGGAAAGTGACGACACTGAACGCCAAGCTAGTAGTGGTGCTGATCTGATATTTTGCCTGAAAAATTACTTCTGTGAAGTTCTGTCTACCGCCCACTTCAAAGGAAAAATGGAAAAAATGGCCTCATGTTTTTCATGGTAATGGATTTCCTTGCTTTTTCCCAAAAAAAAAAAAAAAAAAAAAAAAAAAAAGGAAAAACAAAAGAAGGATCTATGGGCCAGGCTACCCTCTTCCCCAGAACACGAAGTCCTGTGATAAGGAATGTATACAAGCTATTTTTCTAGTTCAGTACGTACATGATGACGGTGTGCTGTCTCGGGGGGGAGAACGGAAATAACGTCGACCCTCACGGGGCCCATTAGGCTGACTGACTGGATTTGCTAATGAATAAATCCACCAGTGGAATGTCAGCCTGGAAGAGAGGGGGACAAAGGGGTTGGGCACCTGAGGAGGGGGATCGGGAGGAGAAGGAGAAGTCGTGATGGGTAGGTATCCCTTCTGCTCCAATCAGGTATTGAAGAGAATATAAAGTAAGGAGTAGACACCCAGAGCAACTTGGAGGCCTGTTTGCCGAGACTCTTCTTTTCTCGTCGTGGATTAAAGAAAATCAATGATACCTTCAAAACGGATAGAGAAATCCCCAGAGGTGAGGCATCAACCCCTATGGCATGTCAATAGCCACTGAGAGGCCGCTTTTGTGTCTTTTCCTTTTTTTTGGGGGTACTTTTTTGAGGCAGCTCCTACTGTAACACAGTAAAATTTCCAAAAAAAAGAAAAAAAAAAAAAAAAAAAAAATCCAACTGGAAATCATGATGACGGACACGTCAACACTAGAACATTCCGACAGACAGTGAACTGCTGTGAACTTTTTTCTTTTTACTTTTTTTTAAGCCCAGGGTGTTGTAGAGGCCAAGGACCAGACCCACGGTGATTGCTGGTAGCGGCAGCCAATGGATGTCCTGACAGGATAGGCCACCTACCCTGCCTCCCAGACAAAACTTTCCGTCCGGAAAACTCATCATCTCCATCCCTGCAGAGTTCTCCTAAGAACAAGGGTGCGAGAAGGCAGGCTGTTGCCTTTCTTCTTTTAAAACCCAACCAATTCAATAACCTGTCAAATCTGGACAGGACAGCCTTTCAGGCCTTTTATTATCACTATAGTATTATATGGGGAACCCAAAAGAAGCCACATCTTTGTTCAAGCCTACAGCAAGGGAACATGCGGGAGCTGCACCCACCAGCAGGTGGGATACCTGTTACAGCAGGTTTGGCAATACCAGCCAGGGGTCAGCCGGTAGCGTCAGAGACCATGCCATCTGGACCAATCTCTGTACCTCCACTCCGGTCCCCTCCCTCTACGAACATCCACTAGCGGTTAATGAAAGGCCAAAAATTCGGGGTTTTTCGCCGCGTCACTACAGGCAATGTTGTCGAAACTTTTGCGAACAAACTATGCAGGGTCATAATACAAACATCAAAAAAACAATCAGGCAAAAGGAAAACGAAAAAAACAAACTCAAGAGCACTATAAATCCCTATTCGGAGTAGCTTTCGGAGTTCGCCAAACCTTTTTTCGAGTCTGGTGTTTTTGCTAAGTTTTTTGTTACTGCTTAAAATACGGCGAAACTGGATACAGATATACCCTAAAGCACATGTATAACAGGCAAAAAGAAAAACTGAGAAAAGAGTAAAAATTCAGGGAAATATGACAGTTTCGGTGAAAAATTCACCAACATTCTCCGAATTTTGGGCCTCCATTAACCGCCTCTCAGGAAATTACATCATGAGGCCAATGGGGATTGAACCTATGACCTCCTGAATGCTACAGTAACTTGTGTGCCTAACCAACTGAGGTAGGTCGCTGACTGGAGCTTTCCACGTTCCCTTTTTCTGTAGGGTCCTATCCCTTATGAGACCCCTCCGGGACCCACCCTTCCCTCTTGTCAATGCCTGTTGTACTGGCCTCCCAAAGGCACCATAAAAGATAGGTCTTTGCCATAAATTAGAAGCCTCTTTTTTTTAACCATAAAGGACGTCCTAAGGCTTTTATTATTTTTCAAAACCTTTTTTTTCTTTCTTCTTTTTTTTCAAAAAAACCTGTGACCTCTACTAGAGGGGGTGGTAAGAGCAGCCTCCTCTAGTAACTGTACCTGACAGCCAGCAGAAAAGAGCAGTGAATGTGCTGCGATCCCATGGATCTTGAGGTGTGGCAATCATGATGATGTCTCTCACCTGACAGTGTCTGTTGCACAACTATTTGCAGTAAATGGATGGAGAGAGCAGGAGTGACCTGATAGAGATCCCCATCATGTTGGCCGCCCGACAGTACCAAGACTACTACTACTACTAGCCTAAGGGAAGACATGAAACCAGATCCCAATGGAGTAAGCCATATGTTTGTTTTCTTCCCTTTTAAGAACTTGGCCAGCAAAAAGAAAAAAAACTTGCCTGGCAACATGCATTTGTGAGAGGGGGAGCTATGCTTGCATGGTTCCCCTGTTTAGGCATACTAGGAGTAGTGGTAGGTAGGTAGTAAAAGGTACAATTGAAAGAAAAATATAAGCTTAGTTAAAGTTGTTAAGCCACCACTACCTTTCTCACATATGGGGCCGCGGGCACCATTGATGAAAATTCTTGACGGCAGCCTGGCGGCGATTTTCCCGGAGTAGGCTACAGGATGCTACGTGGCCCAACACTGTGAAAGGTAGCCGTGAATTTTAAAAAAGCAAAAAAAAAAAACTTTGTGGCAGTGATAGCACCAGTGGTTTCGAAAGACGGCCTGCCTGGGTTTAGGAGGTACTGGCGTGCCTGCCTGGGTTTAATACACCAATGATGGAAAAACTGTCAGGGTGCCACAGAAAGACCTCACCCATCGGCGGTCTATGCATGTCCATGAATTGTTTCAGTGACCAACCCCCAGTTAATCGAGCACAGTCCGCTGGGGCAGGTTTGTAAGACCATGGTTGTTGTTGTGCTCATGCTGGCTGCCCTGTGTGTCCTTCTGCGTCGTAAGCGGGGGTGAAGCCCGTGGTGGTAGCCTTGTCCGAAGTGACAACATCATGGATGGCCGCGGATGGGCGTCGGACACACCCGTGTCGGGAGGGCAAGGAAGCCGGTTTCCGAGGCACATGGGGAACGAGAACCTCGGTTTCGAAGCCGAGCTCTCCATGGGACTGTCTTCTATGACGTCGGACTCTGAGAACTGGATTCGTCCTCGCCAGCAGACATCCATGCACAGTCGCTTCCCGGGCACGTACACATCCGGCATGGACGGCTCGACTAGAGTTGTCACAGACCCAGCTCAACGTGCTCATCCTTTAGCTTCGCCAGCGGTGGGTGGAGCTGCATGTGCTCCCGTTCACACAACGCAGATCCAGGGCGGTCCTCGTCCTCAAGCCTTCCAAGGCGCCTCCTTTATGCCTCCCCCGGCTCCCGCGTGTATGCTGCCGCCTTCGGTCGACCGCTTACGGACCGCCGCTGTGGAGAGGGCGTGGTCGAATGTCCGCAATGTTGGGGGTGGTGTCGTCGAAGATGTGGGAGGGGTGCGGCAGGTCGTCAATGCGCCCCCTTCACCTATGGATCAAGGTGAAAGGGACGACCGACGCAGGGGTGAGGAAGCACGTCCGGCGGTAGCGGATGTTCATGTAGGACAACAAGGCTCGTCAGGCGGGAATGGCAACCGCGGTGGACGTGTGGCGGAGAGTGGCAGTGACGTGGACACAGGTGACGACAATGCACGGGTGGATGGAGGCGGTGCACCTGCGAAGAGGCGAACCAGGCCATGGCCGCTCGAGGAACGCCTCGATCTGGCGAGGTTCATGAAGGAAGATGATGCAATGATGACAATGGCGTCTGGTCGACTGAAGCACGCCAGACGGTCGGTGAGGAACGAGTGGGTGTCAAGGAAGATGAGGGAGGCTGGGTGGATACGGTCTGCGGAGGACTGCAGGAAGAAGTGGTCTGAACTCATGGGCAAGATGAAGGACATCCTGCACAAGTGCAAAGCATCAGGGAAGCAGTCGTATTGGGACATGAGCGTCGAAGACAAGAAGAAGGAGGGAATCCCGACGACGTTTGAGCAGCCGCTGTGGGAGGAGATGAAGTGGGCGCACAGAAAGCCATCTGTCACCTGTGACAACACCATGGCATCATCGAACTGCCAGGGTGATGAAAGCGGTGTTTCCTTCTGATAAGGAAACACCGCTTGGCAATGGCTCTTCAGAAGGCGGGGGCCGGAGCAGTGCGACCACCGAAGAAGACGACCGCTTGCGTAAGAAACGGCGTGGGGCGACGGGAAGAGAGCGTGTTGGTGACCGCCCGCCGGTGCTGACTGTGGAGAGGGCTCTGCTAGATTCCAGCATGGCGGTGAATGAAGGGACGGAGAAGGCGGCTGGCACTCTGGCCCGGGCGAGCACAAAGGGTGCGCAGCTGCTGGCGACCCAGGTCAGCGCTGTTGCCAGTGCCATAAAGGAAGGAAATGCAGTGCTGCAAATGTTGGTCGGCGTCATGGCTGACCGGCGGCGAAACGGTAACGGCAATCGGGAAGGAGAACATGGGGACAGCAGCCCCTCCACCTGGTGAAACTCCAGTCGGTGACGACAACAGCGCATGTTGGGCGACGACAGTTGGAGAAGGATAGAAAAAGGGGGGGGGAGGGGGAAGTTGAACTAAACAAAAAAGGGAAAAAAAAATGGAAAAAAAAAAGATTGTGAAAGCAACAAGGGAACGGAGCGATGGAGGCACACCATGACACGAACCGGGGGGGGGGGGG
>BFEA01000036.1:1767962-1778163 GCA_003427395.1 Chara braunii
TCTCTCTCTCTCTCTCTCTCTCTCTCTCTGGCGCCTTGATGCAGGTACCTCAAAGATGGAGCTGGAGCTATGGCGCCACAGGTAAGTCTCGCTGGCCTCCGCCAGCCATCTCTCCCAACTCTACTGTCTACCACCTACTAGCGCCCAGCGCTGAAGACTATTGCTATGGCTACTAGCGCCCAGCGCTGAAGACTACTGCTAGCGCCAAGCTACTCCTGGCAGCGCTCCTCCTGAGTGCTCCGGCCGAATCCTGAAGACTACTCGTGCCTACTGTCCAACTACCTACCCGTGAAGTGCATGGGAACTTCTTATGTACTACTCGGGTGCCTCCTGACTGCAGGGCGAGGCAGTCCAGGAGGCTGCTCTTGCCAATGCCGAGGGGAGTCAGGGGCTGCCGCTGCAGCTCCTGCTTGAGGCTGTCGTGGGGAACAGGCCAGAAATAGCCTGTTCCCAAAACCCTGTTTTTGTGCCTGAGTCTTAGGGTAGGTCGATCTTATGAGGGCCCGAAAGTGGCCCTCCGTTTCAGGCTGAAAAGCCTCAGGGCTGAAAAGCCCTGTTTTAGGCTGAAACGACATAGGGCCTGCAGGCCCTCGTTTTTCAGTCTTTCAGACTGAAACGACAGGGGCCTGTAAGCCCTTGTTTCTAGGCTTTTTGGCTGGAAATGTGGGACGGGCCCTGCAGGCCTGTGTGGCTACGCAGTATGCCACACCCCCCCCTCCTTAAAAGACCGAGCTTACCTGCGAGGGCGACGCTGTCTGTCTGAGGGAGGGACCACAGTCCGGGTGGGAGGGGCAGGTCGTGAAGGTCCCTGAGCTAACCTTTGTCGCTCGTAGTGAGCGTAGACCAGCGGTGCGGATGCTTTCAAATCTGTTCCTGAAATCCACCGAGTGTCGTCGGGATTGCATGCTCTGAATGTAACTTTGTACTGTCGAGGCTTGTTGCCGTACTTGCGATCCGTGATGACGCGGTCAACCTCCTGATGACCATCCATAGATGGAGGGTCCTGCGATCGTCAGCCTGGGAAGTCGTCGCTCTTAGCTGGTGTATATGTTGCCAGCTTCGAGGCGTGAAAGACTGGATGGACCGTCAGATGCACCGGGATGTTGATCACAAATGAAGGGCCATCGGGCTCATCGCCCGCGGCTGATGTTACGGGTCATGGTCCAAACCACTTGGGAAGCAGTTTGCGTGAAACATCCTGTTCCAGAGCAAACTCGTCCGCGGAAACCCAAACTAGATCACCGGCGCGGATGGGACATGGCACGCGACGCCTGTTGGCTTGCTGCTGCATGCGGACTTAAGCCTTTTGCATTCGCGCGGGCTTGAGCTAGCAATTCCCAGTACTTCCGGACGGAAGCGGGAGAGCAAGCGGCGTCGATGTCGGCTGGTCGTGGGAGGAGAAGGTCGGCGAAGATACGGCCTTTCCGTCCACCGTGGTGCAACTCGAATGGAGTCACGCCGATTGCCGGGTGCACCGAAGTGTTCTAGGCGAACTCGATGTCCGGGAGGCGGTCAACCCAATCTTTCTGGTCCGGACGGATGAGCGTACGAAGCATCATTTGAGCGGTTTGATGTGCCCGCTCCGTTTGCCAGTCCGTTTGTGGATGCCGAGCCGAACTTGGTTTCATCTTCGTGCCGGACTCCTGCATGAGAGCAGTCCAAAATGTCGACATGAAGCGAGTGTCGCGGTCGCTGACTATGTCTTCCGGTACACCGTAGCCACAAATCCAACCGGTGTGCAAGAGGCGTGCCAGCTCAGGAGCCGTGGAGTAGTACTTGCAAGGGAGAAAACGCGCATACTTACTCAAACGGTCCACAACCGTGAGGATGCCGCCGTGCCCGAGGCGATCGCGAGGAAATGGTCCGGTGACATCCATGGCAATGGAGAGGCCGGGTTCCCGTGGGATAGGCATCGGGCGTAACTCGCCGTAGGGGTTGCGATTGCGGGGCTTGCTTCGTCAGCAAACTTCGCAAGAGTCGCAATACCGAGTGACATCGGTAATGAGGTCGGGCCATTGGAATCGTTGTCGAAGCCACGCAATGGTGCGGTTGACTCCGAAATGGTCGGCGAGTCGCAAGTCATGATACTCACCGAGAACGCGAGTCCGAAGACGACGGTCTCGTGGGACACACAATAAATCCTTGCCTCTCGAGTGGAGGGGCAAGTACCCGTCGACAATGCGATAGTGGCTGGCCGGCGAGTGATCCGAAGATAGCTGCGCATATAACGTGGCGAAGTCCGGATCCGACTCATATCCCCGGATGAAGTGTCGCTGAAGTTCCTCGACGAATGCGAAGGCATGATGTGTCATAGCGCAAAGATCAGGTCTTCGCGAGAGTGCATCTGCTGCGCGATTGGAGAGGCCGAGAAGATGTTTCGGTGTGAAGTCAAATTGGTCGATGAAGTACATCCATCGCCCGATCGTGCTGCTCACCTTATCCTGCGTCTTGTAGTAGGTCAATGGGTTGCTGTCCGTGACCCATGTGAACCTACGACGCCCAAGGAGGAAGTGTCGCCATCGCTTGAGAGTCATCTCGAACGCGAGCAGCTCCTTCATCCTTGCATCATCAAGCGAATTGATGGGAGGCACTTTGTGGCTGAAATACTCCACACGGTGCCAGTCGTCGTCGTCGTGTTGTTCCAAGACTGCCCCGATGCCATAGCCGAAAGCGTCAGTTGTCACTCTCGTAGGCAGGGTGGGGTCATAGATGCTAAGGACGGGTGCCATGAGCATGGCCGTCTTAAGTGCTTGGAATGACCGGCGTGCGTCGTCATCGAATACGAATGGCACCTTTGGCGATTGTAATCTCGTCATAGGTGCAGCAATCCTTGAGTATCCGGTGATGAATCGTTGATAGTAGCCCGCCAATCCATGAAGGAACGGACGTCCGTGGTGTTGGTGGGCTCGGGCCATACGCGGAGGGCCTCGATCTTGTCCGCGAGCGGACGGATGCCTTGCGGCGTCACATAATGTCCCAAGTACTCGAGCTCCTGCCGCGCGAATTCGCATTTGTCGCGGTTGGCTTTGTACTTGGCTTGTCGTAGCCGCTCCAAAACGGTGCGCAGGTGTTCCACATGCTCGTCCAAACTCCGGTTGTAGACCAAGATGTCGTCGAGGTAGATAAGGACGAATCGATCCACCATGTGTCGGAACTCTGTTGTCATAGCCGCTTGGAAAGTGGCCCGGGGCATTCGTAAGGCCAAATGGCATAACCAGCCATTCGAAATGCCCATATGGCGTCTTAAACGCGGTCTTGTAGCGGTCCTCCTTCCGAATCTAGAGTTGGTAATATCCCGACTTGAGGTCCAGCTTGGAGAAGAACTTGGCGCCACCCAGTCGTTCGAGAAGGTCGTCGATGCGTGGGAGAGGGCCGGCATTTCTGATCGTTTGCGCGTTGAGCTTGCGATAATCAATGCACAACCGCAAATCCTTGTTCTTCTTCCGGACGAAGAGAACAGGAGCACCGTATGGCGATGAGCTAGGCCGTATCCGCCTTTCTCTAGAAGGTCATCGAGTTGTGCCCGTAGCACACTTAACTCTTCCTCGCTCATTCGATAGATGCAACCGCGCGGAGGTACGGCCCCGTCCTCGAGGATGATCTCGTGGCGGATGGGCCGATCCGGTACTACTCCGTGCGGGCCTTCGAACACGTCGCTGTATGCGTCGAGAAGCTCGGTGATGCGTGGGTCCCAAGATGAGTCCGTCGATGAAGCGTCATGGGGCGGGAGAGAGTGGAGAAAACACACCCCCATCTCCTCGATGTCGTCTCTGATGATGAAAGCTCGCATGCTTGCGGCGGACACCACGTGACAGTTGATTGAATTTGGTGAGCACGAGCTACCGTGCATGGGACTAGTACTCCGTTCCAATCACAAACGTGAACGGTGCGGCGGTAGAAGTTCACCGGGTGATCCTCGCTTCGCAGCCATGATATGCCCAAGATCATGTCGAATTTGGTATCCAAAATATCGAAGGACACCGCCTCGGTTGCATGCGGGGCAAAGTACACGGGGACGTCATCAATGCACCGGTCTATTAACTTGTGCGTGTGACCGTCCGCCAACGTGACTTGCGTCGGCTGGGACTTCCTCCGGACGCGTGGGCCAAGGCCGACGCGTACCATAAAGTCCTGGCTCATGTAGTTGCGGGACGCTCCTCAATCGATCAAAGCGCTGCAGGTCGCCTCTCCGATCTGAATGCGTACATATAACAATGGTGCGTCGATGTCGTCGTACCATTGTGTCTTGAACTCGCGGTCGATCTTCGCAATGTAGGCGTGAAGGTCGACAACCTCTACTCCGACGTGCATCAACGGAGTCGGTACTGCAGTGTGCAAGTAATCGCGCAATTGTGCCATGAGCACGTTGCAATGCGGTTTCGGCAATCAACCGGACCAAGGAAGGGGCATCCATTGGAAGTCCGCAAATGTCAACGGGTCAAGCTCTTCAAGTCTTGACCATGACGTTGAATCCCCGACGGTAGATGGCGGCGAAGCTGCCGAATCGGTTGCCGATGGTGATGAAACCGTGCATGCGGTAGATTGTTGCACGTGGAGCGGTTGGTCCAAAGGTGGGACCAAGTAGACAGCATAGTCCTCGTAAGCATACCGAGAACTTACGGCATTCGCATCCTCCCCAGATGTGTAGGAGGCCGCTAGCAAGGCAGCCGAATCTGGCGGAGTGGGAGGTGTAGTCGCCTCACCTCCCGCGGAACTTAGTTTCCCGAGTTGATACGAGGCCGAACATACTCCTTGCCCTTATCCTGGCAGAGGGAGGTCTTGTGCTTGGTGCTATTGCACCAATAGCAGCAGCCGTACCGGCCGCGGTACTTGTACTCGGCCTCGGTCAAGTGAAACTTGACCCATGGTGCTGGCTGTCCGTTTCCGGCCGGCGATGCGGTTTTCGCCTTCCCGTTTCCTCGAGACTTGTTGTTGCTTCGCGGCTGGACAGGAGCCACCTGATCTCCCTCACGTGACGCTTGGGTGGTTGTCGGGTCTTCCACAATGTTGTCCGATTGGACTGCGGCGAACTGCTGCGGTCGCGGACCAGTTTTCACCTTCTCCACATAGGTTGGCTACCACGTTGACTTCTCGTGTGCAGCCGCCCTGTTGGTCTTGATGATCTCCCTCGCCTTGTCAATGATTTCAACGAAGGTTGCATATTGCTCGCGATCACCAAGTGCAAGGCTCAATGCAGCACGTGACCTGTTGTAGAACTCGCAGCGCAGATGCGAAAATGGCAAGTCGAGACCGGGCGTTGCCGCGATCTTCTGCCATTCCGTGAGCCAGTCACGTGTTGCTGTGTTGCCTTGTGTCATGCCGAAGAGACGGTTGATGGCGAGTGCAGGTGCGTCGTCCACGATGAACCGCTTCTTCCATAGCCGTGTTAACTCTTCCCATGAGATCTTGTCTTTCAGATCTGCAACGTCGACGCCATGGGTGGATGCCAGGTGGCTTAACCAGGTCTGGCATCCGCCCTTTGAGTTGAGAAACAGGGCGCCGATGTACGTGTGCTTGGCGACGAACAGAATCCGAAGTTGCGTCGTAAAGCCTTTCCACCAGAGGACCGGGTCTTAATGCGTGTAGTCATCGAACTTCTCAATTTGGAATGTCGGCATCTTGTAATGCGTTGTGTTGTTGCCATCCTTGTTAGGCAGCTGCAGTTGCTGAACCTCGGTCTTCAAGGTACCCAATTGTTTGCTAATGGTGGTTGGCGCCTCGAAGGTGCTGATGTCGCCGAGCATTGCGACTACGTGGTCGACGCGTTCCTCCAGTTGGCGGGTAGAGGGTGCACTGTTGGACTTGCCAGCCTCCCGTCTTGGTGCAACTTGCTCCAAGTCCTGCATACGGGAATCGAGTGCCCGTGCTGCATCCTCATGCTGAGCCTTATGGTTCCGCATGGCCTGCTGCATATTCGTCAGCTCGGACTGCAGGTGGTTACAAGTGTAAACGAACCGAGTCACCAGTTTGGCTATGAATTCCCTGTGCTGCTCTTCCGGTGTCGCGTCGTTGTGCTCCTCGGATGGTTCAGTGCCAAAACTTGAGCCTTTCGATGCTGGTGGCTTCATGCCTCTGCAGCAGATGCTGGGCTTCCTTGCGGCGTGCCTGGGTATCTATGTCTGCTTCGGCCTGAAGCCGCTGCTTCTCAATTGTTGCTGCTGCTTCAGCCTGTAGGCGGGCAGCCTCGGCTGCCAGTTGGCGCTGTTCCTCAGCCTCGATCAGTGCGAGCTGAGTCTGGAACCGCTGTTTGTAGTCGGCAATAGACTCGTTGGCTAGTTGGCCTGGCATACCCAGAGCTGCGCCCGTCATGGTGGCGGGGCACTGCTGACGTGGCACTGTTGGCGTGGCACTGTTGTTGACGTGGCACTGCTGACGTGGCACTGTTGTTGACGTGGCATTGCTGACGTGGCACTACTGACGTGGCACTGCTGACGTGGCATTGCTGACGTGGCACTGTTGCTGACGTGGCACTGCTGACGTGGCACTGTTGCTGACGTGGCAGTGCCACGTCAACAACAGTGTCACGTCAGCAGTAACAATGCCACGTCACAGTGCCACGTCAGCAGTGCCCCGCCACCATGACGGGCGCAACTCTAGGCATGCCGAGCCAACTGGCCAACGAGTCTATTGCCGACTACAAACAGCGGTTCCAGACTCAACTTGCACTGATCGAGGCTGAGGAACACCGCCAGCTGGCAGCCAAGGCTGCCCGCCTACAGGCTGAAGCAGCAGCAACAACTGAGAAGCAGCGGATTCAGGCCGAAGCAGACGCAGATACCCTGCACGCCATAAGGAAGTCGAGGATCTGTTGCAGCGGCATGAAGCCACTAGCATCGAAAGGCTCAAGTTTTGGCACTTTGAACCATCCTAGGAGCACAACGACGCGACACCAGAAGAGCAGCACAAGGAATTCATAGCCAAACTCGTGACTCGATTGGTTTACACTTGTAACCACCTGCAGTCCGAGCTGGCGAATATGCAGCGGGCCATGCGGAACCACAAGGCTCGGCATGAGGATGCAGCACGGGCACTCGATTCCCGTATGCAGGACTTGGAGCAAGTTGCACCAAGACCGGAGGCTGGCGAGTCCAGCAGTGCACCCTCTACCCGCCAACTGGAGCAACGCGTCGACCACGTCCTCGCAATACTCGGCGACATCAGCACCTTCGAGGCGCCAACCACCATCAGCAAACAGCTGGGTACCTTGAAGACCGAGATTCAGCAACTACAGCTGCCTAACAAGGATGGCAACAACACAATGCATTACGAGATGCCAACATCAAGACCCGGTCCTCTGGTGGGAAGGCTTTACGACGCAACTTCGGATTCTGTTCGTCGCCAAGCACGCGTACATCGGCGCCCTGTTTCTCAACTCAAAGGGCGGATGCCAGACCTGGTTAAACCACCTGGCATCCACCCACGGCGTCGACGTCGCAGATCTGAAAGACAAGATCTCATGGGAAGAGTTAACACGGCTATGGAAGAAGTGGTTCATCGTGGACGACACACCTGCACTCGCTATCAACCGTCTCTTCGGCATGACACAAGGCAACACAGCAACACGTGACTGGCTCACGAAATGGCAGAAGATCGCGGCAACGCCGGGTCTCGACTTACCATTTTCACATCTGCGCCGCGAGTTCTACAACAGGTCACGTGTTGCATTGAGCCTTGCACTTGGTGATCGCGGGCAATATGCAACCTTCGCTGAAATCATTGACAAGGCGAGGGAGATCATCAAGACCAACAGGGCGGCTGCACACGAGAAGTCAACGTGGCAGCCAACCTATGTGGAGAAGGTGAAAACTGGTCCGCGACCGCAGCAGTTTGTTGCAGTCCAATCGGACAACATTGTGGAAGACCCGGCAGCCACCCAAGCGTCACGTGAGGGAGATCAAGTGGCTGCTGTCCAGCCGCGAAGCAACAACAAGTCCCGAGGAAACGGACAGCCAGCACCATGGGTCAAGTTTCACTTGATCGAGGCCGAGTACAAGTACCGCGGCCTCTCCCTCTCACTTAGCCTAGCTATGGTTACTGGTACCCAGCGCCCCCGGCTACTTCCCACTGCCTCGCACAACAACATATCCCAAAATAACACAGCAGCGCTTCCACCTGATCACGCAAGTGAATACGTGTTGATGCCTTCCACAAGTGCACTTCTGTACCCGACGATTTGCCTTCAGGACCTCCTCTACCAGTTATGGGCCAGTACAGACGCTGATGGATGTCTCTTTTTGACTGTCGTCGAACTCTGCTGTTGGCTGGACCTCCTGGCCAAAGGGCCTACCAACTTCTATCGGCTTTTCCGAAGTCTGCCGGTACCTACCAGAATCTTCATACATCAGCCTACTGGCTAATAACCTACTTGGGACACGGGAACATGGCACATGCGACTGGGACTGAGATTAAAACTGGGACTTGGAAACAGGGCTTGTAACAGTCAAATCTGTTGCTTTTCAACAATCTGTCACTGTTGCACGATTGATCTATGAATCTTGCAACAACCTACCCATTCCAGCAGTTCACCACTCTAACTGCCTCATTGCAACATGTGGTCGAAGAGGTTGACCAGATGTCAGAGCATGCAAGAAGGCATCGGAAACATGTCGGCATCAGCGATGCAGCAATGCACGCCATTGACGTCTTCTACAGACGGAAGATTGAAACCTCAAATCAGCTCCACCAAACAATCTCTTTCTGCAGAATCAGTTGTTACGATCCTGGCCAATTTCGAAGTACACATTCATCAGAAAGTACAATGCCGTCCAACTTTTGTCTTCTTCTTCTCGGCCTCCAGTACCCGGCACATCTACTTCTACTTGGTGTGGTACCGGCCTACCTGCTACTTGAGTGTTTTCCCGCTGCCCTACGTGTTGCGGACCTCGTGCCCCGCCACTTGAGTGTTTTCCCCCCGCTGAAACCCTCAATGTCACGGCCACAGGTAAGTACCGGCCCTACGGGCCTCCAAACAAGCAAGCACCCTTGCGGGTCACACACACACTCAGGCCGACCAGCACTCCGACAGGCACGCAGACCATCAACCACGCACACGCACACACACACACGCACACGCACACGCACACACACACACACACACACAGACTTAGAAAACTCAGCAGAATGCGGGAATCTCAGCAAGGCATCCATTCCAGCGGCAGAACTCAGAAATCAGCAGTGTTCTCAGTCTGTGTTTTGGGAGGTCATTATACAGGCTCCTGGCTGTCTGGATCCAGATCGAGACATCTGCCAGGCTCCTGGCTGTCTGGATCCAGATCCAGATCCAAACATTGCAAATACAGGAAACGTAGGTAGCAAGGCCAGATGTCTGCCAGGCTCCTGGCTGTCTTGATCCAGATCCAGACGTCTGCACTGGCAATCGGCTCGACAACCTCCCCCTCATGGGGTACTAAATCAAAAATTTCCGAAACTTGCAAAATAAATTTCAAATAAAACCTTGGTTGCATACAACTTTGGCGCAAGTGCATTCACACAAGACCTGGGTTTTCTTATAAATTGCATGACAAATTTCTGAAAATTCAGGCCCCTGCTCACCATCTTTGTTGACAGACCACTACATGACAACAACAACGAAGCAGCTTCTCCATGATACACCCTTCATGCAGCTGTGGCAGCTCCCGAATACATACCACTCGACGATTCCTGTGCTCTTGAAGTCATCCTTGGCAGACGGCAACCAAAAAATTGATACCAAAGCCCACTTAAACCACCAGTACTTGACCCAGCTATAGGCGGCGGCAAAAAATAGAGTAGAAACGTTTCTAGTCGGATGAATTTGAGCGCTCCTGTAGTGGCCCGTACGTTTCCTAAAATCGTGGCGCGTTAACGGGCATGACTTTTTGGAAGTACTGGTGGTTTAACCCCCTTCACATCCCACATTTTTCTTATGCAGCCTGGGAATTGAACTCCATTTGATAAGCACAAAATGACCATACTCGTCCAGCGCTGACAGGTGATCGTGGACCTGTTCGCTCTCGGAAACTCTGGCCAGACCACTTCCTAGCTTAGCAAACTTGGCAAAGAATTATTCTGTAATGAAGTTATTAATTTAAATAAAAGCAGCCCTCAATAATCACGCTGGCATACACCCAATGGATCTCTTACCTGCACGCGAACCCCACTCAAACTACATTTCGAGATTCACACATTGGCCCCATATGAGAACGTGAATCCCCCCCACCCC
>BFEA01000036.1:1787141-1800826 GCA_003427395.1 Chara braunii
AGAGAGAGAGAGAGAGAGAGAGAGAGAGAGAGAGAGAGAGAGAGAGAGAGAGAGAGAGAGAGAGAGAGAGAGAGAGAGAGAGAGAGAGAGCACGCCACGCCGCGCGAAACCACCTTTTTCGTTTCGAGAACGAGTGTGAACAGAACTCTCCATCTCTTCATGCACAACATCGCTGAGAGAGAGGAAGAAAGACATGGGGCCTGGCTCCACTACTCACCAAATGTGCAAACTGAGAATGAATCTTCACTTAGAACATTGGAAAGATGCATCGCCATATTTTTGGCCTTTTGTGCATGTGGTGAGTAGTGGAACGAGCCGCATGGACGGCTGGACGGGTGTGTGTGTGTGTGTGTGTGTGAGAGAGAGAGAGAGAGAGAGAGGGAGGGAGAGAGAGTGCTCTTCGCCAGGCTAGGGGAACTTACCTACTTCGCGCACAACACCTCTGAGGGAGGTGAGAAAGAGAGAAAGTGCACTTTCTGGTACCTGTTTGCAGGTATCCCATGCTCCGCTCCGCCGACTTGCGTATTCCTTTTCCTTTCATCGGCAGCGCCGACCAAATCTGGACTGCGCGGGATCGGACGTTGCCAAAGTGCATGGTTGAGAGCCCGGGCGTCGATTCACTACACAACGTATCTCGCGGAGAACGTGGTCGTAGACATTCAAAACGCCAGTCCAGTCCAAAAGCAGATGAAAACGCAATCGAGATATTACCTAGCTCCACGGGAACACGCCAAAGAATGCGGTGAGCGTGGATCGAACACGCGACCCGGACGTTGCCAAAGTGCATTATTGAGAGCCCGGGCGTCGATTCACTACACAACGTATCTCGTGGAGAACCTGGTCGTAGGCGTTCAAAACGCCAGTCCAGTCCAAAAGCAGATGAAAACGGAATCGAGATATTACCAAGCTGTACCGGAGCACGTACACAAAGAATGCGGTGAGCGTGGATCGAACACGCGACCTTCAGATCTTCAGTCTGACGCTCTCCCAACTGAGCTATCCCCGCATAAGTTGGTAACCTGCTATATGGGCCTTTTCGCCCAACACATGATTTAGTATGTTTGTCTTTCCCCCCCCTCTTCGCTTATTTTCCCCTGTTAGGGCCGAACCAATGCATCACCGAAAGGGGTGTGCCAATGCCTTCTTTTTTTGTTCTTTTTTTTGGTGTGTGACAGCAAGCTTCCGAGCCCACCAACAAAGAATGAAATTTGGCAGGTGGAAGTTCTCAGCTACTTGAGTTCCTTGCCTTCATGACAGCGTAATGAAAGGACCAGAACCTTCGAGTCAGGGCGAAGAGGATTCTGAATCAGAGGAAGATGGGAACAGACGATTTTTCAAACCTGGAGCACGGGACATATAAAGAGCTGACAAAGTGTTTAAACCGATGGGGAAGAAGATGGGTCGAGCGAATGCTATCTCCTTCTATGGCCATGAGAAGCCTCAGAAAAGGAACTGGGGGGGAGCGAAGGGCAAGACGAAGTGGAAGATAGAATATCCGATGGAGGAGGATATCAACGGGGGTGGGGGATTATTGGGTGCGAAGCCCATCGAAACGATGGAACGAGGAGACGAAAATGCCCTTAGAATACTAGTCCCACTCATCCTCGCTCATGCTAGTACCTGGGTGATGGTACTTGCTACGCAGCTGGCAGATGGTTCAATGAAGCTGCCGACGGCAGAAGTTAATGAGCTATAAAGAAGCTGGTGATACTAAAGAAAACAAGGTCCCTGATCCCAAATTGCCTCCGGGTCAGAGCAATTCAGCGTCTGGGGATTGGGTGCCATACAGGCCGAAAGTGAGATTTTATTTCGCAATTCTAAACGCCAAGATGGAAAATGTGATCAAAGATCAACTCGAAGCCCCCTTGACAGGGCTTGGTTTCCGCTTTACTTGCTGGACTCGGATCTGAATGAAGATCTGGACCGTACCTCAGTGAAGGGATCCTTCTCTGCAAAGGCGATCGCTGAGTGGCTGCTCGATGCAGATGTGCACAAAGGTATTTTATTCGATAATTCCTTCGCAGACATCCTCCTTGCCCCATGCCTAGAGACTCCATCCTGTAGCAATGGCATGAATGGAGCCCAAAGAAGAAAACAGTTGAGCCTTATAATCAGCATTCTCCAAGAGGCCGTATCACTGGCAAAAAGGTTTCTCGATAATAGATGCCAAGTAATGGAAAGCTGAAGATCGCTTTGTGGAACGTGCGAGTCTTGTGTGATACAAGCATCAAGCATAGACGTAATCGTCTAAAATCTTGGATTCATAACAACCGGGTGCAAATAACGTGCATCCAAGAATCCAAGTTGGATGAGACTCATTTAGGGGAAGCCGAAAAATGGTGAGTTGGCCCACAATTTTGGGGCCCCGCAAGGGGTGGCCAGGGGGCTATTGGAACAAGGGGAGGGTGGAGATTCTTTTTCACAAAATTTCGATACTCAAATTATTGACTGAATGGTCGATACTTGGGGACGATGGCTCTGGGTAAAATTTTCAGTCAGATTGGAAGATTGGCCCGTGATGTCGGCCTACCTGCCAGTTTGTTGCCAGAAGAGAATTATCTTCATTTCGCAAATGTCGAGTTTCCTTCCTAATTCCTTTAATTTTATAATTGTTGATGACAGGAATACGATAGTTAATCCGGGGCTGGATACGTCAAAAGTGGAACCAGATAAACCAGCGTATACCTGGTTTGGCTCACAATCATGAAAGGAATGCCATGGGATACGTGCCTTATGATAGACATAGGCAGTGTATCCCTCTCAAACAACTTGTCAATTATAGCGGAATTCCAAATCTCACAATAATAAAAAATTATATCCTCATACTTTAAATTGAATACACAACAGTTTAGGGACCCCAATGTGGTTGACTAGATTCGAAACCATCTGAAACAATGGGAATCACCTAAGCCCCTCTTCGAAGAAGAAGAGGACTACCTAGAAGTGGGTTTAAGAATCCTGCAGGGCTCCATGAGCATTATTCCTTAGATTAAGGTGATTCATAGCAAAAAGTGGAATCGAATTTATCACGGGAAATTCATAAAGTAGAAAGAGAGTTTGTTTATCGTATGCTTACTGAGACGGGGATAAGGAAGCCGACCTATCACCAACTGGAAGCGTTAGAAATTCAGCAAAAAGAAAGATGGAAGGATATTACCGGCAACTGTATGACTGAGATTAGGTATAGAGCAAAAAATAGTTTTGTCCTCAATCTGCTCAATGCATATTGATAAAAGCCATCCTCCCCCAATGAATAGCAGATTTATAACACTGCCTATCGAAATGCCCAATAGCATTACAAATTTGGAAATGGTGGGATGCGGTATGGACATGCCTCAGAGGCAAAGGATCTGCCATGGGACTTAGCCACGTTGCTCATGGGCCACCAAAGCAACCTTATGAAATCATGGAGTAGCTTTGAGTAATATATGTTTGGATACATCAGACCGAAAATCATCATGACGATCTGACGGGCAAGATACTCATATTATGATGAGAGAAAAGAACACACATTCGACTACCCTAGGAATGGACGGTGTTTGGGTCCACTTGGCGTTAACCAAGCGTACCTATACTACAGCGAACGAGCAAACGCCCTCGGCTGACCTACCTCTGCAATTGCATCTAAAAACTTTCGCATGTGGGTCAGTAGCTCAATAGGGATACGCTTCTAAGTGTGGTGATAGCCCCTTAGGGAAGGAAAGCAAAATGTGCCTCGTGGAAACCTATCTTGTCGTAGGGAACCACGAGATGTACAGCTGGTGCACCTGGCCAGAGCGGCGAAGGGACGACGCTACCGCGACCGTCTCGGCGGTTCGCGGGGTTGTTAAGTATCGTTCCCGAGTTGTCTCATTATTCGTTTGTTTTTGTTTAACTCCTGCGTGACATGGTCGGGAGGGGTCCCGCGCTTTGCAAAAAAAAACGGGAGTCGATGTGCTCGACAGCGCTTGGGAAAAGTCACGAGCGCAGTGTAGTGCCTTCAGGCCTGGGTTTATTGGCAGAGTTAGTGTGAGTGTGCCCTAAGTATCCCCTCAGTCACCAGGGCTGAGGGGAAGTACCATAAACACCTTGCTCGAAAAAAAAATAAAATTGTGTGGTAGTACTGCAATGCAAATCTGCCCGGCAATGACTTGTGATCTCCCCCAGTCAGAGTTTACTGGTTGAGTATGAGTATGCTCTGAGTATGCCCTCACTCACCACCGCTGGAGGGATGTCCCATTAGCAACAAACTCAGCTAGAAACAAGTTTGTGTGGCAGTAGAGCGGCCCAAATCTGCCCTGCAATGACGTGTGATCCCACAGTCAATGTTTTACAAATATTTACTGGAAAATAAAATAGATGTAACTTCCCTTCCTCCTCTCCTTAAACCCCCTATACAAAAAATTTGATGAATGGGCCTACTGCACGAGTCTGAATTGATTTGAAATGACAAAAATAAAAAGTGTCACAGATAGCGGTAGATATTGGTGGTTTAAACCACTAGTACCTTTCCCGTATGTCGGCCGCGGGCAGAAAAAAAGCCCAAAACGAAAAACGGACCGCTAATGAAATTTATCAACGGCAGTCTGATCCTGCTCGGCTTCCAAATATAGCGGCGTGTATTTGATTCTCAAGCGGGGTACTAAGGGACTCGTGGTTTAGGATGTCGCAGAATGTCTCCGAATGTCTCTGCTTTTATCCAGTTGTGCTTTTGGCGGTGGAATGTTTTGCTCTTGGTCCGTGTACCCTTGGCTGGTCATCATTCTCATCGTTTAACACAACAGTCAGTCCCGATATCTTCATCGAGTTTGGTCACACTAGGCCTCACTAGAATAGCGGACGATGTGATGCCGACACACTTTTGATTGATTGGCTAGTAGTAACAAGATCATGCATTTATGAGTCAGAATTATGCCAGATGAGTATCCTGCTGATCCCCAAAAGGGTCAAACTGCCGATATCTTATGTGGTTTTGAATTGATTCCCCATGACCGCAACCTTCACATCTTTCGTGGTTTTGAATTGATTCCCAATGACCGCAACCTTCACATCTTTCGGCCTCAAACCATCTTTGGGAGTCTTATCACCCAGGATAAAGATTTCTATACCAACAAATTTACCTACAACTATCCTCAAATCCCTACACTATTAAACCACAAGTATTTGACCCATACATCGGTCACGGGACGTTGCCGTTAAACCACCAGTACACAGCCTCAGCTTTGCAGCAAAATAACTTGTCGCCACAAGAAGCAAAAGGCTGGCTCGGGGTAGGGTCAGAGCGTCAGAAGGTTTTCAAAACTTCGGGCCCATGTCAAATCCGTACGTCGTTATTTATGTGTAACCGACGGGGTATGGGTGGAAGGCAAACAACCTCCCCGTTTTGAGTATTCCTATAGTTAATTATAAACCCAAGATAGGGGTTTTGATTCAAAAGCAGAAAGTTGCTAAGAATCCAATAGTGACGGCTGAGAGAAGGCTAGTTCAGAGTCGGAATGTTGTGGTACAAAAAACAAACTTATTCAAGTTGTGGAAGACCTTAAAGAGTGTCCGTCACAAAAGTAAGCGGCTTTGCAATGATTACAATCACTGCAAATAACCGCGTCCTCGACATGGCTGGATTAAAAAGGGATGGATATTCCTACTACCTGTGTCAGGTGTGAATGGGGTTGGGAAAGTGCGTCTCACCTTTGGTTGTCTTGCCCACTGTCCAGGGATGTCCGGTAGTGGTGGAACGAAAAGTGGAAAAGTTTCTTAGACTCCCCCGGGGATTGGGGGGAAGATTTCATTCTGCACGCCAAATGGACAGGGAACGGTAACTTCACAAATGGTGTGGGTTATGTGGCCTTGATCTGTAGAGGAATAATTTTTGAGGCAATCTGGACAGCCAGAAATGCCAAAGTTTTCCGTTCGGAAACAATAGCAGTGCATCATTCTTTTAATCAGATAGGAGCAACTATTAGATTAGTGACACGAGCTGACTGGAAAACAAAAGGCTTGTGCTGGTTTTCCAAGACATGGGCAAAAGAGGCATCCTTTGCATCTGTTTCATCTGAAGGAAAAATGCATTATGCTCGGTGGTTGCTACTGGACTGGTGGAGTTGGAGTGTGGCGAGACAAGCCGTTTTGGGAAAATTGAGTCCGAACTCTCTGTTACTCTGCCTCCGGGAGTTAAGAGTTTTGAATAAATGATTGTTATGTTGTTGGCACAAAGTGGAAAAAAAAATTAAGTGGGTTCTGTAGTCTTGTAAGGCGGCTCCGCTCACAGTCACTTTGTGTCTAAAACCCTTCAGGGTGCCGTAGAGAGCTACTCGTTACTAAGGGTAGCTCACCTCCCTTTTACGAGCTTCAAGATTAATTTTCTTTTTTCCTTTTTTGGAAAGCGATCAAGATAAGGACGTTGGACCTCATTTCCAACATAGGGGGACAGTTTTCTGTTGGTGCAGCCAGAGTTGATACGCGAGCTTGCTTCATAAGCGAAACTGGCTGAGGCTTCCAGGATAACTTCGGGTTGAATTGTGAGGTCCCCGACCTCATTCAAATCATTGCTTGGTAATAATACTTTCAATGCTTAAAAAAAAAAAAAAAAAAAAAAGTACGTCCCAAAAAACAAAACAAGCTTTGGCCCTGATTGCAGTTGGATACAATTTTTGGAGTACTGCCCTCAGTGAGGGCACTTCGGCCAAATGAGTAACACGGGGGGCACGGCTGTTAGAATCACAAAAAAAGAACAAAAAAAAAAAAAAGCCTAAAAAAACAAAACAAGCTTTGGTCGTGATTGCAGTTGGATACACTTTTTGGAGTACTGCCCTCAGTGACGACACTTCGGCCGAACGAGGAACACGGGGAGCACGACTGTCAGAATCACAAACAAAGGGGCTCGTTAGACACTCCTTAGGCGCGTAAATCCCCCAATGAAATAATCGTTAGACCTACCCTCGAGGACAATTTCCGAAAATGCAATGTGAAAACATTTCCTTGGGCTGTCCTTGGGGCGTCCTCGGGCTACAGGCAATCGCCGACGATCCCCAAGGTTTCTCACGAGGTCCCTTGGAGGCTGAGCATCCGCGATAATCAGGACAGCGGCGACATCCTTCAACGACGACAATTTTTTGGAGGGTGGTCCAATGCAGTACCTGCCGGTCAGTCCACAGACATGTCCGGTCGCCAACGTTCGCCTTCGATGGAATTGACGGCAACGGTAACCGTTGGGGACGGCCGGCCCCTGCGAACGCCGAAAGGCGTTCGCAGTCCCTCGCGCTGGAGGGTGGCAAACGGAAAAGGGTCCAACGGTCATCAAATTCGAATATTTCAGGTGGCAAGTGTTCCAGCCACCCACCGCAGTCTGCAATGTAACTCGGCAGAGGGCGTTTTCTTGTTGGAAGTTGTCGCCTACTGTTTGTTGCCGTCTGCTTCGCCATTTGCTGGAGGCGCGCTGTCGTCAACTGTTTCCTGTCCGTACGCATGTATAGTTCATGGCCGACGTCTTTCGAAGGCTGCCGCTGCTTGTCCGAGTCGTCATTTTGCTTCTCCTTGTTATCGTTTTCCACGTGTGCATCCTGGGTCGGGTGCCTGGTCGCAGTCGCAAGCGACGATCGGCGAAGAAGCACATCACCATCCATAGGACGAACGGCAAGCGAACCACATAACATCGTTGGAACAACACGCTAACCACCGCCCCAGCCACGACGGTACTCGCGGTACAAGGCCGCACGACCCGTCAGCCTACGCGCACCTCCCACCGCACTTGCAACCTCTACCTAACTCGTCAGATGGGGAGGGGGACGAAGGTGGGTCACGTACAGTCCCGCTGGGTAGCGGGTCCACCAAGGAGTGGGCAGGCAGCCAGTCGTGTGGTCAACGTGCTAACACATACAGGCCACAGTCGTACCCTGAACTCCTGGAGGAAGGCCTCCGCGGAGACGACGTTGATAGCACCATGAATTTGTCATTCGAGCTGGTAGCGGGAGCTCTACGGTCGCCGTACGGACAGTCCTCGCCAACCATCACCTTGACGACGACGCAGGGCAGGTGACATAGGTCGGCCGATCTGCGAAGGGTGCGTCCGTCGGATGGGAGGGATCGGATAACAGGAGGGAACGGACAAGAGTGCAATCGTCGACGGCATCAGTGTCACACGTTGGCGTCGGTCGTCCCCAGTGGATGCGGTCCCCGTCTCCATTGTCGGGAGGTTGCGTTGGGGGGCGACGTGCGTCTGAGTGCGGGCCGACGGACGAGGACTTCGCATGCGGGGGTGCCGAAGCAGATGGGAGGCGTGTGTGGAAGGAACAAAAGCAGAAGATGCATTGACGGTAAGAGGAGTCGATAACCGAGGGGGTGCAGCGTTTGCACGTGGGGGAGCGGGACGTGGAGGCAGACGGGGCAGTCGGGGGAGGCAACGACTACAACAACGGAGACGAAGGCGAGTGCGAAGCACAGGACGACGAGTCGGGGGACGTGTTTCCGGTGCGGAAGGCAAGCATGGGCAGTCGGGCCGGTAACAGCAGGGCTTCCGCATCAACTGCTAGGCATGGAAAGAAAGCGGTGGGTGGTGGTGGCGAGGCCGAAGGCGACGAGGAGGGGGAGGGTGGCCAGAACTTCTGGTCGGTGGAGCACATGGTCGCCCTCATCAGGGCGAAGCGGGACCAGGACGCGCAACTGCAGATGGCGGGCCACGCATTCGCTTGGATGAAGGGGAGGGAATGGAAGTGGGCGGACGTTTGTGAGAGGTTGTTGAAAATCGGCGTGGATAGGCCGGCAAACAAATGCGGGAAGAAGTGGGATAAGTTGATGCAACAGTTCAAGAAGGTGCATTGCTTCCAGGGCGAGTCTAGGAAGGAGGATTTCTTCCAGCTGTCGACAAAGGAGAGGCTGCCGAGGGGGTTCAATTTCAACATGGATCGGAATGTCTACGAAGAGATCAAGGGATCGACTGCAAGGAGTCATACAATACACCTGCAGAATGTCGCAGACATCGGCCGAGCAGGAGGTGTGCAACTTCCATCCGGGTCTTCTGGCAGTCCAAAATTTGTCGGCGATGGGGATACAGTTGGCGATGGCAACGATGAAGAGGACAGCTCGACGAGGGGTTGTTCGCAGACCACGAAAAGCCCTGGCAGTGCACGGAAAAGAAAGAACATGAGGCAACAGACTTTCGAAGCCCTCACCGAGTGTATGGAGAAGCACGGGATGTTGATGGCCTCGACCATGGAGAGCGCTAGCGAGAGGCAGTGCTCCATCCAAGTTCGGCAGTGCGAAGCTATGGAAGCGGAGCTGGAGGTGCAGAAGAAACACTACGTGGCATCGGATGAAGTGAGCAAGATGATGTGCCACACGTTGATGGAGATAGCGAAGGACATACGAGATCGGTAGACGTCGTGGTCAGGAAGAGACTGCCTAGGCGAAGGCGTCGACGTTTGTCCCGTGTTCCGGGCGAGATGCCAGAAATGCAGAGTGCCCCCTCCGTAGTTCGTCCTCTATGCTAGCTTTGTGCCCGATTACAGGTCGAAAACGACCGACATTCGCCCTGTGCAAGACGTCTGCATAGCTGGGTGGGCGTTTTGGATGGGTTGTGTGTTCCTTTCATTCAGAACATCGCCGAAGGCAAATGATGGCCTTGTTTGTTTTAGGAATAATTTCTTTTTTTGGTAAATTTTCTGGCTTTCGTGGTCTAAGTGGCGATGGCTACCCATTAGTGTCGTCGTCTTGTAGTGCGCCGTCGTTCATTGCGTTGTGAGGCGATGCTTTTGCCTGGTCAACAGGGTTGCAGACGGGAAAGATGGTGGCTGGTGTCGTTGCCTTCGTCTTCCGGTACGACTAATGTAACTCGTTAACGGAACGCAAAAGGTGATTGTTGGGGAAACGACGGTCACCTTTGTATGTGAAATTGATGGTGTTTAATACCGCCAGTGTGGTGTGTCCGTGGTGTGTCGTTTTACCAATCTTGCATTCGTAGACGACCTTTTCCTGAAATGATGGCGTGGTTAACCTCTCGTTTTTCATTGTTTATTACTTCGATTTCGTTGCATGCATGGAGTGGATTTTGAAATGACTTCGTTTTCATTGTTTGTTATCATTTTCTTGTGCGTTACATGCATGGACTCAAACATTTGAACACCTGTCGTCATTCAATATCAACCTGTCGTCAGAATGGTTGCATGCAGTATGTCGGAACGAAACGAAACACAGGCGCACTCGTCACACACACACATCCACTCACAATGATTGCGTGCACACTGTCGAAAGAAAGTCAAACACAGGTGCACCAAAGTACTCACGAAGAAGACGATTGTTCACCTTTCAAAAAGTACATCAACAAATCCATTGCGAACATATTGTGGACTGAACAAAAGCGGGCGAAGGGCGTGGAGCCCAGTTTAAAAAAAAAAAAAAAAAAAATTGTGGGGAAGGGAAACCCCAACGCATGTCTGCGTCTGCATAGTAACACCGACGAAATTGTAAGAACACTATCAGACTACTACGCCCAAAGATTGATTGAAACGTGTCAACACCCCAACCCGACTGGCTAGGACTACAACATCACCAGTACTGACGTATACTTTGATAACGAACACTCGAAAAACAATCGACTCATCATTTGTTAAGTAACAACTCATCTACGGAGAACCACAGACTCCATCTGAGACTCAACGTGACGACACAGCTAAGCCAACACAAAACACTGGGAAGCCGAATCCTCTCCACTGCCCACTCTCCCGCTCTCAGAACTTGAGTCGTCCATATGTGTTGCGGGTGCGACGTGGATATCTACCGCCGAGTGTCATCAACGGGCACTCATCCGCTCCGCCAGCGCATCTTGTAGAATCAACGCATCCCCCGTCGAACGGTCCATGCACACGGGCAGACCCGGGGGGCGTTGGATCCCAAGATCCACACGCCGCCGAACTCCATTGGCATCCACCTCCCAAAGCAAATTGTCGTCGAAGGGGATGCCGGCATTGATGAGAATGTTGTGCAAAATGCACACGGCGACGAACTGTTGTGACAACGTCTCCATATTCGTCTTGCGCGATCGCAGGAATAACCTCCACATACCCTTCAGCCTCCCTAAGACCCTCTCCACTGCCCCCCTCGCGGTCTTCTGCTTGTTGACGAATTGCAACTGGGACGAGTGTTGACTGGTTCCGCCATAGGGAACGACTATCCATTTCGAGGGCGTGTACCCATTGTCGCCTAGCAGATAGCCAATTGTCTGCACTTGGAAGGGGAGCATCACAGGCGGCCCCAGAACAGCTCCCCGGCCTTCGCGCGCGCCCAAAGGCTAGAAAGGTGAATGACCCTGACGTCATGACAGCTTCCCGGATATCCAACGAAAACGTCCAACACACGTAAGTCGAGATCGACAACGACCTGCGCGACGACTGAGAAACGTCATTTCCTGTCGAAGTGATCTTCACCAGGTGCGTTCGCCGGCTTGTCGATGTAGATATGCATGATGTCCATACAGTCGTGGCAGTTAGGGAACCCCTTGTCAGCGAAAGCACGCAAAACGACCGCCTTTCGTACCCCAGTCGACCACAACACCTTTTTCTCATACACCGCCCGTAGCGCCACAGTGACGTCCCCCACCGCCACCACACCCGAAGCTCTGCCAATGCCGAAGTTGCACATGCTGCTCTCGTACGTCTCCCCGGACACCCATCTGTACAATGCGTATGCCACGATGTGGTCTGGCTGCAACGGCTCCCCGTAGAATGTCACACGGCGCTGCAGAAATGGTGACATGTTTTTCGTAATCTCGCAGAAGACACGTGGCGACATACGTAGCTTATCGCGGAAGTACTCTTCTGTGGCGTCGTCTGCAGGCCGCAGATCCTCCCACGCCCCCCCCGTCCTCCTTTTCACCCACCACCTGGGCGTGGCTCTAGGCATACCGCCGCAACCCATGGCGCAACACACCTGGAAGACGGCGTGGCAGATGGCAGCGGTGTCGAGTCCTGCAGTCGACAGCGCCTGCATCGCTTTCCTCTTCCGTGCACGAACCTGCGCCTTCAATCTCCCTGCACTGCGTTCCATCTGGCAGCGCATAAGCACAACGGTAAAGGTCGCGGCAACCGCTGCCCTTTTGGCTGTTGACAACTTTGAACGGTCGTCGTCGGGGACATTCCCCATCGCCGCACAGGGTGCAGAAGACATCGCCTTCAACAACGACCAACAGATTTTGGCGACACACCAACACATGACGGAAACGTGACGCGTGACGACCACGGGGATGGTGCGACGAAGGACGCCCTGAGAACTCGCAGGACACTACTTGATTATCCGCGCACTGACGCGAGGACGAGCTCCGTAATGACGTCTTCTCCACTTTGCCCGTCTCAACTGTGATGGTGGAACGGTCGTCCACGTGCCGCCCCAGGCCCACCGTCGTCGAAGGATGTGGTTCCACGATGATGTTGTCCACCGCCCGCCACAGGCCCCACCCGATACTCCTACGCCACGCCACCCAGTTTTGAAATTCAAATTTCGAAACCGGAGGCCCGCGCGTGCATGTTCCTTTTTTTTCGACCCCGCAGCCGAATTTTGAAATCTCCCGCCGCCTGGTGGTGGACCAAGCCCAACCACCCGGACATCACATCTTGGACCGTCGCCCACTGCCCCGGCCCGCGGCCGCGTATTTTATTATGATCATCCCCGCAGCCCCTCCTCGGAGCATCCTCGGGAAATCGACCCGAGGACCTGGTGCAACGACGACGGGAAATTCCTCGGGCGACGTAAAGGAAAAATCCTCGGGCCCCGAGGATGCCCCGAGGAGTGTCTAACGAGCTCCAAAGAACAACAACCAAAAAAAAAGCCTCAGTTGGATACCTTTTTTGGAGTACTGCCCTCAGTGAGGGCACTTCGGCCGAACGAGGAACACGGGGAGCATGACTGTCAACATCACAAAAGAAGAAGAAGAAAAAAAAAAGCCAACAAAGCTTTGGCCGTGAAAGTGGTTGGATGCATTTCAACAGTGCTAGTGTGAGTATGCCCTCAGAGAGGGCGTTTTGAGCAAGAGGAATATGCGTTGCCTTGCTGGCAGGGAAAGGAATAAAAAAACAAAAGGAGAAAAAAAAAAAAAGCAATGTTTTCCTCCCCTGTAATAGTGGGCAGATGCATTATGGAAAGTGATCGTTTGAACCACCAGTACCTACCGGTTGTCAAGGCCCGTGGCTCAGGCTACCGGTAGGCTGGTCATTGCCGAGCCTCGGACAACCGGTATACACAATAGGAAAAAAAAAAAGAAAAGAAAAAAACAAAAAAAAAACGAGGACAGCAATCTGAAAAAAAAAAAAACAACAACAGAAAAACGAAATCACGATTCAGACGTTTCCATCGAGAATGAATCTTCCTCGATAAAGAGGAAGATTCAAGATTCAAGATTCAAGAGAGAGAGACAGAGAGAGAGAGAGAGAGGGCGTCAGACACTGGCTGACGCCCTCTCTCTCTATATATATATATACGTTGAAATGGGAATGAATCTTTCGTGATAACGCGGCAGATTCATTCTCATTTCAACGACAATCTCTCTCTCTCTCTCTCTCTCTCTCTCTCTCTCTCATGAAATGAGAATGAATCTTTCTTATTTCTTCACAGAGAGAGAGAGAGAAGGCATCAGGCACTGGCTTACGCCCTCTCTCCCTCTCCCGCTCTCTCTGTCTCCTCTCTCTCTCTCTCTCTCTCTCTCTCTCTCTCTCTCTCTCTCT
>BFEA01000036.1:1828281-1838599 GCA_003427395.1 Chara braunii
CTCTCTCTCTCTCTCTCTCTCTCTAACGGGCAGGAGCGGTGGGCGCCACGAAGAAACGGCCGCTTTGAAATTGCTCGGGCCTGTGCGAAATCCACCACCTCAAAAGCCTGCAGTGTCTTGTGTCTGGACCTCTAGGCCATGTCCGGTGGGGTGAAAGGACACTTAAAAATCACCCCGTTATTTTTCGAGGGGCGGCTAGGACCCAACAAACGTCCTGGGCCACCCCCTTTTTTTTTTTTTTTTTTTTGCCCCAGGGGCCTCCATCCAGACAATGGGGATCGGACACCGGACACTGGACTGTCTGGAACCCGGTCCGGACGTCCGGGCGGTTACCATGCTTGGCGAGCTATGCCAACCAATTCATGCTTTCTGGGTATGGACATGGCACTGGTTGGGCCTGGCCGACGTGGCCGTAATACCCATGTGCGCTGCGATGTAACCACGGTAATCAGCTATTGGTTCCAGCGTCGAAGCAACACCTGCCGGCTAACCAGAAGTTACCTTTTTTTTTTTTTTTTTAACACCACCACCACTACTTCTGAGCCTTTTTTCGCCGAGGCGGAGTAGAACTGTGCGCCGAAGCGCCACCACAGCGTTTTTTGTTTGGTTTTGGCTGGCGCCGCCAGCCTTTCTGGTTGGGTAGCGCCCGACCTCTGCCAGCCTCTGAAGAATGCGGTATAGGTTATATTTACGACTTAGGCTTCCAGGCTGAAGCCCAGGATTTACCTCAGCAGTTACAAAAAGTGGCTTTTTTTTTTGCCCCCTTCCCAGCAGTTGCCTTTCTCTGTGACAAGTGCTATCTGTAACTCAGTCCCAGAGCAACTCACAATGTATGATTTTAATTTTGAACCCAAGAGTTCGGACAAACTATAGCCCGAACGTGCTTCCTGGCGCAGCGAGATTGCAAGACTAGTCAGAGTTTGCTTCGTCAATGGAACGAGATATTTTTCTAATTCGGTGCCACTCTGCCACTGTGTTGTTCATAACGCGTTTCCTGAGTGCAGCTATTTTGTCGTCAATTTGTGAGTCGATCCGAGCGAGACATTTTGCTATTTAGCTGCCACATTCTGCCGCTATCTCGTTCCTAATTGCTGTCTGAGTGCGACTATTACGCTGCTGATTTGTGAGTCGATTCCAACGAAACACCCATCTCTCCTGGAAGGCTGGAACTCCAGAAGTTACCCAAAAGTCCCTCCCTCCTGGCCTTCTGAACTCTGTTATAGAGAGCCTCTGTTTACTGAACCTTATACAGTCCACATCTGTCCTCTGTGAAGTTGATTTTTTTCTGGGTCAGACCGTCAGAGTCCTGTCCCGATGAACTTGCCCCCATCGACATATAGACATTAGCTTGCGCAAGAAGTCTCTTCTGATAATGCTTTCCTAGAGCGTTCCTGGAGCTTTCATGGAGTGTTCCTGGATCCGGAGCAGTTCTGGCGGATTCCTGTAGCATTCCTAGAGCATCATAATCAGATTATTAAGATCTCTGCACTGTCCGATTTCCAAACTGACCCTTAGCCCATGGCCATATTGGGGCCCAGGTCTACCATTATTAATTCTTAAATTCTAAACGGCATTAAATGCCTCCGTTCTGACATCCATGCTCATCAACTGCAAGGTTTTAATTCTTTGCAGCATCCCTTTTCAGTCAAACGCATGCTTGTTCAGAACATCCACATCCTTTTTGTTTCCCTTTTAACACTGCCGCAACAGCCTTGAGATATCATCAACCGCCCCTAGGTAACTCAGAATTGTAGTACTTTACTCATCTCCTTCTTGTTGAGTTCGAACTCCTGTCTGGTATTTCAACAGTTCAGGGGTGTACCAACTGACAGCTAGGCCAGTTGGTATAACATCCACATCTTAAGTCAAAAAAGAAAACCAACCAAACCCCGGAAGTCACAATAGGTATGCCACAGCAACACCAACTGGCCTAGCTCAGTCTGTACACCTCCAAACTGTTGAAGTACAGGCCTGAGTTCGAACTCCACTGGAAAAGAAGGTATGCTTAACAACATTCAGGACATTCCTGGACATTGCAGGGGCCTCCAGCCACAATCGTAATCGTTGGGAAATCTGCGGGGATAAATTGCAAGATGCAACATCTGACGGGTTAAATTCATTGACGCTTGTAGCGGTTGGAAACCCTAATAGAATGAATTGATTGGTAGCATCCATCATTCAAACCGCCGGTGCTACGCAGGCTGTTGGCTTTATAAACACAAACACCCCACTGTGCAATCTATAGCCGTCAACTCCAACCCCAACCCCCTCCAACGGCAATGGGCACACCGCACCATCGGCTTCGGATCAAAGACATTTTAAACCAATGCCGGAACTGTGCTCTGAAAAGGGGATACAAACTCCTAAAGCCAACAGTCTCTTTAAACTTCAAAGTCTATTCTTTTCTCAATGGATGGAAAAAAGCATCTAAAGCTGGATGCTCAGCAAATCTGGAGGATGGAAACTATGCTCTGAAAAGGGGATACAAACTCCTAAATCCAATAGCCTCTTCAAAGTCCATTCTTATCAATAGATGGGAAAAGCATCATCTGAATTTGGATGCGCAGCAAATCGGGAGAATCGGAATTATGCTCCAAAGACGCGCGAAAAAGGGGATACAGACTCTTAAAGCCAGAAGTCTGTGCAAAGTCTATTGTTCTCGATAGATGGAAAAAAGCATCTAACTGTGGATGCGCAGCGACTCACAGGATAATCGACCGGTTTTTGCAGCGTAATGACAGATCCCAAGGTCCAGCAAAAAGGTCGGATCTGTCCGCTCGCAAATCGTCCACAGCTGCTTGTACTGCTTGCCAACTGCAGACTGGCTGAACTAAAAAAGCTGGCCTTGATGGAAAGGGCCTCGCCCAGCCATGGTGTGGGTCATGCCTAGAAGCTCTCTCTTTCAGGAAGATCCACACGACCATAAAACACCTCTTCCTGTCCTTCTCCGAAGCTCTCATGACCTGGAGGTGGTGGGAGGCAGTGTGGTTCAGACTGCCAAAAAGATGTGACTGGAAGTGGAACGGGCAGCCAATCCTTCTAGGACGCGAGCAGACTGTAAGTAAGAAGTTGCTAAGTAGTAAGAACCCATTCCTGATGAATTTGTCCTCAATAAGCAGATTGGGACTTCTCTGGGATATCTGGGTCAAGAGGTGTCCCAGAGTCATGGGAAAGAGGTAGGGGGTAGGAGGAACACTTCACCCGGGAAAAGAAACCGTTGACTGTCGGACTGACTCCTCACATCGGATTCACTAGAGTTTCTCTCGGAAAAACAGTTTCTATGTCCCCGTCGTGTATCGCATCAGGACGCTTGAACTTGTTGAGGCCCTAGATTTGTCTGTTAGATCTGTAGAACATGTGGAGTGCATCATTCCTGCCCTTGATTCGGTCTTCTCCGCTTGCCAATAACATATCTTGTCATCAAACTCTGGTTCAAACCGCACCGCTGTCATTGGCACCTGATTTATCCCATTTCTTCCATCGTCGTTTGTCGTCATCGGCAGTGGCTTGTTTTCCCCGTAGCAACCATCCTCTGTCGAAAACTTTCGTCTTGGCAATAGACTTTTTCTGGCCTGTCTCTCGCCAATTGGCTGACCGTATTCATTTTCCTTGCAGTGGCCATCCTCTGTTGAAAATTTTCTTCTTGGTAACATGCACCAGTATCCATCACCTAAGGAGCGCTAGCTATGCCCGCCAGTGGAGTCAGACTTTGTCTGGCCGCTCTCTCGCCGATTGTCTTGCTGTATTCCATCTGCTGTGAATGCCAATTTGCACCATATCAGTCGGTGGAACCAGCCTTCCGCTTTCGCCCAACCATCTTTGTCGAGGGTTTGGGTGCACCTCCCTTCCAGATGATTCGGGTTCACCTCCCTTCCAGATGATTCACAGGTCCTTATGGTCCTGGCCCCATATCCATGCTCGGGACCATTGTCAGTCCAGTTCCTTTTCCGCCGGCAAGTATGAAGAATATAAAATGTACTCACTCAATCACACTTCCTTCTGTTTGACTAAAGGACCGCTGTTTTCCGTTGATTGCTCCAATCACATGGAGGGTTGACTGTCAGGTTGACTTTTCTTTCTGTGCAGGACGAACCAGGTCTTCTTTCCTCCTTTCAGGGTCTTGAGGATGGAGATAAAAGTATAATCACGAGGACGAGGGTGGAAGAGGGAGGGGGGAGCAAGGTTGGGGGGTGTCGAGGGGGGAGGAGTTTAGGGGTGAAGAGAAAGACCGACAACCTTTTCACTCTAGACCGACAACCTTTTCACTCTTTCCCAAAACCAGGTCACTTCAGAGCAAAAGAAAACAGGCAGTGGATGATGACACCTTCTGGCACATTATCTGAACACATGAGCAAATATCCAATCTGTTAGGGTCTGAGGGCATACGCACACTACCGTCTTCACCCGAATAGAACGCCCGGTCATTAACATTGTATGTAGACTGAAAGTTGCACCAAATAACGGCTATAACGACCGGGCGTTCTATTTGGGTGAAGACGGTAGCACTTTCCTGGATGTATCTATCTGGAATTACGAACAGAACTGGATGCATCTCACTGTAATCGCCTCCTCCAGAGCTCATTCGAAAATGTGCTTTCTGCTCTTGTGCAACCATTGGTTGCCAACAAGGGAGGTAAACACGATCGATCAGCCATTGCAGGCTACAAATCTTTATAGTTTTTTTCAAAGATTGATTCTTCGTCCACGCTATCTTAATCTGTTCTTCTGGGTTTCGATTCAGTATTCTCTTCCCCCTCTCTGTTGATCATCGGTCTCAGGGTGTCGGTCTTTACAGTGTTTACGCACTCTTCAGACCTAGCTCGTAGCCAAATTTGACTCTTTATCTACTGGGGCTCTTCTGAGTCCACAGCCAGTCCTCTGGATCGACTTCCGGTTCTGCAATGCTCTTATCTAGTTGAAAAAGTATCCAAGGTTTGTGAGCGATGATTTGGAGAATTTTGGACCTTCCTCAACAGGACTGAATGGCCGAGCGTCCGCTTTGGGATCCGAATTGAGAATCTCTAGTTTTTCAAACTTTTTCCTGATCGAGCCGTCTTGATACAGGGGAGGAGATCAACCTTGTTTGGAAGCTGTTGGTTATCTACCCACGTTTCGAAGTGGTAGGCCCGTTTCTGGAAAAGGTAGGGATATGGGCCATCATATGGCAAGGCCCCTGTCCCCTGGTTTCCTTGTATTACACATAGCACGGTCCAAGACTGTGGCATGCCACCCTGCTTGGCTTTGAGGTTTTCAGATATTTGACGGCAGCCCTTGTTTGTATTGTGTCTTGTTCTTCACGAACTACAACTTTTATGGAAAACAAATGGAAGACGAAAGATGAAAGACGAAAGATGAAAGACGAAAGATGAAAGACGAAAGATGAAGGACGAAAGACGAAAAAGGTATAAAAAGAAGTTAAAGCATTATCGCACCTAGTGAGTTGCAAGTGGTACAAAGTACCCAAGGCGCAAGACGAAAAAGGTATAAAAGAAGTTAAAGCACCATCGCACCTAGTGATTTGCAAGTGGTACAAAGGACCCAAGGCGCAAGATGAAAGACAAAGATGAAAGACGAAAGACGAAAGACGAAAGATGGAAAAGGTATAAAAGAAGTTAAAGCACTATCACACGTAGTGAGTTGCAATTGGCACAAAGGACCCAAGGTGCAGTTGTATTTGGTCGAGAACCTGAAATCGGTTCTGTAATTTGGCCCTTGAAAGGGGGGCAAAGCTTTGCAATTAAGGCATATGTAAGGGTTAGTTAACGACAAGGTGAGTGAGTTGTTGGTTGCTATGCTCCAAATATGGTTGCTGTGCAGGGACTGTGACGTCATTGCTATGGGCAGTCTGGATCTTGCTTTTCCACTTTTGTCAAGTTTTGTGATAATTGTTCTGTTCCTCCAGAATCTCAACTTCTGCTGTCACGGACACACTCTGGTCCTCCTGTTTGTCGCTTTTCTGTGTGTTTCCTCCTCCTAGGTGCAGCAATGAAAACCACTGCCCCCCCTTCTAACATGGAGGCGAAAATTGGTATGGTGGTCCTAATTGTGGCGTTGCAGTTCGTCCAATTACAGGCCAAGTGCACCGAACTTGGGGTGAGAGGGTGTGTTCAGAACTGTTGAAGAAACAGTCAAGTTGCAAACTCACGAACCCACAGCAAACACGTACCTCAAACTGCTGTTTGGGCCCCGCTCTGTCTTTCCCTCCCATGGACACCATATTTCATCAGCTCTCCTCAGTACCCGAACTCCGACAACTGCTTTTGGTTCACTTTTCTCTTGACAATGCCTTTTCTTTTTCACCTCTCTGTCTGTCTGTCTGTCTGTCTGTCTGTCTGTCTGTCTGTCTGTCTGTCTCTCTCTCTCTCTCTCTCTCTCTCTCTCTCTCTCTCTCTCTCTCTCTCTCTCTCTCAACGTGTAACACGTGTACAGGAAGCAAGACTCCTTTTCCGTCCCTCCCTTCACACCCGTGGTTATTGCTTGCCTTTCGCTTGCACTCTTGGTACTCATATTACTTATTCTGGGATCAGGGGTCCTGGAATATACAAAGCTACTGTATGTTCTCTCTGTCATTCCCTTACTTCTTGCTTCCCCTCCACCTTTTGCTCTCACACTTCAGTCTCCTTCCCTTTCCTCTCTCTTAGGCTTCCTTCCACTTGCCTCCCCTCAGTGGTTGTTGTCGTTCCCCCAGCTACTCTTCATCCCCTCTCTCTGAGTATTTCCCTTTTTCTGTTTATCTAGATGGCTGCCGGCATGATGGGTCAATTATTTTCCTTTTTTTTTGTATCAAGACTCAAGTACTATTAACTATAGCTGCTGCAGAATCTGCTATTGGCCTCGCTTCACCTTCGTCTGCCCTTTCCTTGCTCTGGCACCTGCCCATGCTTCCATTCCCTTGTTGCCGTTTCAACCTTGTGTTCCACAGAATGCACCATGGAAGCAAAATTATCAAATATCAATTTCGTGAAGATGCACACTTTGCTCCTAATGCTGTGTATCTTCACTCTATAGAGTCTATACTAAGTTTATAGTAAGTTTCTACTCCTATAATACCCATATATCATGCTATATTTGTATAAATGTTAAATAAGGATGTTTGCGCAAAGTTGGAGTGGCATGAAACCTACAGGTCTCAGCTCCCAGGCGCCAGATGGTCTGTACTTTTTATCAACCACAATGTTATACCGCATTTCAAAAATTAGCAAAGCAAAGAAGTACACTTCAAAGTGGCCGATGCATGTTCATCTGAAGATGAGCGATGCACATGTCCAAGGAGCACCAGTGTGAGGAACAGGACTCGGAACAAACAGTATAATATGAGCCGACATCATCGGACTCAGACCGGACTCACACAGACATCATCACACATGTCGGATCAGCAAGGAGGGGGACCATACATGGAAGAAAGACCCCTTCTTGCACACACACATGGGGAGAAAACCATGGATAATGGAGGTGGGGAGGAGACGAGGGAGTGAGAAGGGGAGGAAGGCAAGAGAGTTAACCCGACATCGAACCAAAAATGGTCTCCGCCATCAAATATCCAAATAATCGGCATTCCCAAAATGTCGAATCGGATCCTGGGCGCTCATAGGCCCGAAATAGTCACTGCCTCAAATCTCTCTCTCTCTCTCTCTCTCTCTCTCTCTCTCTCTCTCTCTCTCTCTCTCTCTCTCTCTCTCTCTCTCTCTCTCTGTCTCTCTCTCTCTGAAGAAGAAGAAGAAGAGGGAGGAGGAGAAGAGGAAGAGGAAGAACCGTGGCTATGGAGGGGCCAGAAGAATCAGGAGAAAAAGGAGGAGAAGGAGAAGACGAACCCTCCTCTCTCACACTCTCCTGATGATGATGCCACAAATACTGACCAGCAAAGGTGACGACTCCTGATGCAGGTCGCTGCTGAAGGCCGGTCGCATGACCAGTATGCAGTCCCAGCTTTGGCCCCCAGGTGAGTCTAGCTCCCCCTCGTGGCTATGGCCTCTTCCAACCTCTCCATTCCAGCCTACTCCCCTACTCCTGTGGCGCTGCTACTCTATCGCAGCTCTCCCCAAACTGGCGCTGCTCGAGCAGCGTGACGCCCAACTGAGGCTCCAGCCAGAATGACCTCGAAGTGGAATGGCCCAGCTATATACCGCTGGGCCTGGCTGAGCAGCCCTAGGTCCGCGATCAGGACCGTCGGGTCTAGTGTCCGATCAATGGTCCTGATCTTAGGCCCAAGTCCTGGTCCTACGATCCTAGCCAAAACCGGCCTGCCTGGGTCCTTACCGGACGTCCAGACAACCCTGCTGATGCAGCAGGGTCCTGACGACTGGGCCAGGCACAAACAGACGAACGCCTGGTTCAGTCCCATATACGGACAAATCTGAACCTGGACTACCACGCCCAAAACTGAAATCCACTGGTCTGAATAGCCAGATGCCCGTTTAGACAAAAGAAAATTCCGAAACGGCACATCGGGAACAAACAAAAAATTAGTCCAGCCAAAGCTCAGAAAAACAAAAAAGCCCCAAACTCACTCAGTAAAAATAAGTTGATAACTGAATAATAAATGCTGCATTAAAAAAAAGCAAATGGGACAAAAATATGAACCTGGGCCTCAAACGTGGCCGTGGCCCACCAAGTCGCCCAGCCAAAGGGGCTTTGCGGCCCGGGGGCCAAGAACGAAGCTCCGTGCAGGAGCCCGTAGGATGCTACAGTGGCTTTGTGTACCATTATGCTTTTGTTATGATGAAGAGTTGCAGCAGTTTCGTTAAATTTCAGTGTTCTGATTCTTCTTCGAGTTAAAAGTTTGGAGCAGCTTCGTCAATCATTTCATCTTCTTTGTGTGTTTGCATCCTTTTTGTCTATTCATTCATTCGTGTTTTGGAAAAAAAATTTCCCTCTTTGTTGTAGTCAAACTTGATGGGTGGTTGCGAAAGTGTCCCTAAAGTGTCTCCGTCTTGAACTCTGTCTAGTTCGAAGGCTTCAGCATGTAGCCAGCAGTTGTCGGTTTATGGATGAATGTGATCTTTCATGGCTGCATCCTGATAATATATCTGTCTTTCGTTGATTGATTGATTACCATTACCTGGTTATGTGGTTGTTTGGAGGACTGCAAGGATCTTTCTTCTTCTTCTTTCTTTTTTGGTACAGAATAAGAAGCTTCTCTTCAGTACCTTACTTGTGACTAAATGGTACACACAGTGTCATGCACATAGTTTTTCAGAAACAGAGCAAGAATTCAAACTTCAAATGCCATAAGGAGTATTAAGGACCCAATAAGATTAGGTAGGGGCTAACTCCCTCTTTTAAAGGGGGGGAAAACAGAAGAAGAAGAGAAAGGGCCCTTCATTTCTCTTCGGCCTTACGGGGACTGAACTTCAAATGTCGACCAATGAACAAATCCTCCTCCGAACTACTGCCAAAAAAAAGACACCACCAGAGATTATGTAAACTGGTTCCTCACCTGCGACCCTCCTTTCATAATCCTTTTTTTTTTTTTTTTCCCTTTTTGGAAGAACCTGGGTGGGTGTGTGCCCGAGCGAAGCGCGTGACTTGGCCGAAGAAGATTGCATTGCTTCCCCAACACAGGCTCCTCGACCTCCGCCTGTGGCACTTCTTCTTGCCTGTGCTTGTGGTCTGATTTTATGCCTATGCGCGATTGTCATCAGCCTCTGTGTTTGTATCAAAGGTGAAGATTGCCTCTAATTGCGATTCAGATGTGAGGACAGCACTGCTGCATTCGGGGCGATTCCACATGTGTAACCCTGGCAAATGCGTGGTGTCGTATTGGTGGTAATCGGTCCGTAGCTTCATACTTACGAACGTGTTTTCCTTCCTGCGGAAAATTAGATTTCCTTCCTGTACACGGACATGAAGGCCCTACCCTCGTCCACAATATCTAACACGTTGGATCTGCGGTAAAACTGCTAGTGGCGTGAGAGAAGGAATTCGTGTTGCTGCCGTCAATTGGTGTTTTTTGTCACTCTAGGGATATTTTAATGGAACACTGGCACTGGACCTAGTTTTTCGAGCATGTGAAGCTTTCCCTTGACTATACTGAACCCATCCTCATGGGTTGGCTCTCCATCCGGAGGAATGTCCTCTCCGCCCCCTGATGGACAGCCGGCAACTGACGTTGTCTCTGTTATTGGTACTTTAGTGGTATGCTTTAAAGAACAATAGCAGTCATAAGTACTTGTAACTTCATATTATTATGATATAATAAACGAATGACGTGAATAAATTCTGGGTTCTTTTGTCTCTTTTGTTGTTGTTATGGTTTTGGCTATTTGTGCAAGGAAGATGAGCATTAGCGAACTCCAGCAATCAAACAGCATCATACATA
>BFEA01000036.1:1856713-1867915 GCA_003427395.1 Chara braunii
GGGGAGGACTCAGATTGCCGCCAAGAGAGAGCGGGAGAGAGACAAAGGAAAAAAAAACAAAACGAGTTTGACAACTTTCGATGACGGTCCTCTTTTTTTTTTTTTTTTTTTTAAAGCTTCGCTTTTGCCCGTTACGAACAGTCCCCATGCTGAAAACATTGCACCTGGACACCACGTCGCCAGGCCTGCGCGGTTCGTTCGTGGTTGGTTGTAATCAAGTTCCCTCATCTCAAATGAAAGACAACTCCCTATTTCAACAATTCAGAAAAAGAGAAAAAGAAAATGAGAGAGAGAGAGAGAGAGAGAGAGAGAGAGAGAGAGAGAGAGAGAAACAAAAAGAGAAGAGAGATTGAGAGAGAGAGAGAGAGAGAGAAACAGAAAAAGCAAGTAAATTCCGAATCTCACACCTCGCCCCGTGGCAGTTGTACCTGAAGAAACACCAAAACTGAAAGGATCTCACATTGTGTATACATGGGTATATAGATCTCTGTATATGTGAATATGTGTATTTGTGCATGAAAAGGAGAAAAAAAGAGAGAAATGGCAAGACACAAAAAAAGAGACAAAGAAACAGATAGAGAGAGAGAAAAAGAGAAAGAGAGAAAGAAAGAGAAACGCAAAGACACAGAAAGAGACAGAGAAATGATGAGGAAAACTTTGATGGTAATGTTGATACAAACAGTAACACAAAGAAAAATTCATCACATGCTCGCATCGCTACACCGTGTCCCGAAAAACACCGCCTGTTTTTCCCAAAACACCGTTCCGCCCCCAACTCTTCTCACTTTTCGTTCTCCACCTTGATGATCCCGTAAAACAAGTACAATAAAATCATATGAAGATATCAAGCTACTCACCGACTCTTTCAAACTCCGAAACAACAATCTCAACTTTGTTTCTCCTTGCATCTGTTTCTTCGTTGTTTCTTGCTTCTTCTCCTGTTCTCTTTCCTCTTCGTATATATTGTTTCTCGCAGCTGAACCATCACACGTTGCAGAACAGAGAGCGTATACAAGACATGCAGAATGACAACGCCGCTATAGAGAAAGACACATTGAGAACATTTTGTCGCACATTAATAGTGCACGCCTGCATACACCAGCACTCATTACCGAACATATTCCCTGTTGACATTGTTGCCCTTGGTGACAGAACACCATGTACACATTGTGCAGCCTACAAATGGCAACACGAACGCGCTTGGATTACCCTATGCTGCCGTCGAGGCACGATTCACCCACCGCTCTGGGAATATCCCCCGATTGGAACACTTGCTCATCAAATTCTCCATTTATGGGAAACTGACGATCCATAGGGGAGACTCCTTCGCTCACGAGCACGACAGTTCAATAATGCACTTGCACTAGCATTGCAAATTGTCCAAGAACCACACGCGCCACCAGGTTCTTGGTCGGGCATGTTCCGCATCGCATGTCAACTCCGCCACAACCTCGACCCTTTGTTTCTCGAACAACATCACGAACTAGCGTTCGCACAACTCTACATATACGATCCACAAGACGAGCACAATGCGACTATTATACGTTTGAACAGATTTGACCTGCCGCCTGATATGACCCTTACTACTGTTCAACGTATCAAACACCTGTTATGCAAGTTGCATCGCCTTTTTTCTGTATGCAATGTTTGGGTGCGTGACTTTGTAACTATATCCGAGTTGCCTGAGGATATGATCCATTAACGTCACACTGTTATTAATCCAGATGTCCGCCCGGTTGGGCAACGCGAGCGTCGCTACAATAAACCTCAAGGTCTGCGAGAGATTTGCTTGCTTATGCACGATGAACCAATTAATCGTGAAATATTAATATACCGTCAAGGTGGTGGCATTCGTCTAATTCCCGAAATAAATCGCGCTTTCGACCCGCTCCACTACGTTCTCCTTTTTCCCTCAGGTGAAGACGGATGGACATCTGGCACGGACAACGAAGATCACCCCGACATTCGGCGAATCACCGCTAGCGAATTTTATGCATTCCATCTCAACACACGTACAACCGAACGCACAACAATATTCCACGCTTTACGCCTTTTCCAAGAATACGTCTGCATGGCCTATGCAAAAATCGAAAATGGCCGACTCCTCTATAACCGATTACACCAATCAGAAATCTGAGCCGACCTTTACCAAATACTTCACGACCACATGATGCAATATGACAACACTGAAAACGTTGGTCAACGTGTCATCGGCGGTCCACGTGACATGCACCGTCGATATCAAGATTCAATGGCAACCGTCCAAGAATATGGACCTCCTGATCTCTTCATTACAATGACATGCAATCCACATTGGCCAGAAATCGAAAACGAATTACTTCTAAACCAACAAGCATCTGACAGACCAGACTTACTGACCCGTGTTTTCAAAGGTTACTTGCAACGTCTTATATCTGATATTCATCGCACACATATATTTGGTCCAACAATCGCGTATATATATGTTATTGAATTTAAAAAACGTGGCCTTCCACACTCCCATATCGTGATCACGTTTGCCAACATACACAAAATCTCAACACTGGAACCTCGATCGTCTCTGCGGAAATTCCCACCAACCCGGCCTTTCGTGAACTGGTGCTTTTACATATGATTCATAATCCCTGCGGTTCGTATAATATGCAAGCCCCTTGTATGCATAATGACCGTTGCGCGCATCACTTCCCTAAAGATTTATACGACCGCACATTATGGAATGAAGAAACCGGTTACCCGATCTACCGCCGTCGTGCTCCCGGTGACGGAGGCGAGACTGTTTTTCGCAAACGCCACCAACTCGATAACTCTTGGGTTGTGCCATACAACCCATATCTCCTTCTCCGATATCGCTGCCATTTAAATGTTGAAATCTGTGCTTCGACAACTGCTTACAGATATATGTTTGAATACATCATGAAAGGCCCCGACCGAGCCATGGTCGGTGATATGACAACCGCGAATGATGAAATTCAAACATTTCAAGACATGCGAACAAGCGGTGTTGCTGAGGCATGCTGGTGCATATTTGAATTCGCATTATCCGAACGATACCCTGTCGTTACCGCGTTGCCCGTCCACGCTGAAAATCGTCAACAAGTATACTTCCAGCAACGACAAGCAGCGCACATTGCGCGCCAACCACCGCCTGATACCGAACTCACTGCTTGGTTCAAATGAAATCATGCACATGAAAACAACGCTGACGACACAAAACCTTTATACAAAGATATGATTTTCTGCTTCCGATTCGACAAAACAAAAAAAGAATGGGTGTTACGTCGAAACGTCGCACATACCATAGGCCGCATGCACACAATTCATCCTAATTCCGGTGATACTTTCTACCTGCGAATGCTTCTTCTGTCACCTCACTCTCGCGGTGTGACATCATTTTCGCACCTCTGAACCGTTGGTGCTGAAACTCACCCCACATTCCAATCAACATGCCGTGCACCGGGCCTTCTCAACGACAATACGCAATTCGACGCTGTTTTTCGTGACGCAATCTTTACGGCATCTTCCACAATGGTTCGCGACCTATTTGTCCATATCGTCCTACATTGTGCACCCGCTGACCCCAACGAATTGCTTGAAACACAGTGACAACAAATGATCGATGACTTCCACAAAAACCTTCGTGATGCTAACATCTCGCTTCCTATCATCAAAACAATGTTTCTGCTCGACATAGAAAATCGACTTCAAAAAGAAGGGAAACAACTCAAGGATGTTGGTTTGGTCTCGCCGCCTGTTGCTGATCGCGAAGAGGCAAATCGCCTCTCTGAAAGACCACACAACAAAACATTCCACAAGTTATTGAAGATGAGATATAATACGATAAACGAACCCTCCAACACACTCTTGAAACAAATCTCCCGCTCTTGCGCCCATCACAACATGCTGTCTTCCGCCGAGTTATTGCGGCGATTGAAACTAACGAACCATTTTGTCTATTTGTCGACGCGTCAACGGGAACCCGCAAAACATTCTGCTTCAATACGATCCTTACATATCTTCGCAATTAAAATCATGTCGCATTAGCTGTCGCTTCTAGTGGCATTGCTGCCACACTACTTGACGGTGGTCGCACCTTCCACTCTCGCTTCAAAGCTTCACTCAATCCGACCGCAACTTCCACACTCGATATCTCCAAACAATCAACACTCGCAAATCTCATTCGAATGACCGTTGTTATTGTTTGGGACGAAGCGCCAATGATACATAGATTCCATGTCGAAGCCCTTGACCGAACACTTCGCGACATTTGCTCTTCTCAATCCTCTTTTGGCAACAAAACAATCGTGCTCGCCGGTGATTTCCGTCAAATTCTGCCCGTTGTTACCAAAGGGACACGCGCACAAACGGTCAACGCATGCATCAAATCGACTGTCCTTTGGCAACACTTTGAAACGATGCAACTGTCCGAAAATATGCGCGTCCTCACTCAAATGAATACTCCCGAAGGCCACCAATATGCCGAATGGCTTCTCAAACTCGACAATGGCGAACTCGAACCACCACCAAATACACAACCCACAACTGTACAACTCCCTCCGCACCTCTGCTCAGCTGAAGGCACTCACACACTAATTGCTTGGACATTTATATCTCCAAACAAAGAGTCAGAATCCACATTGGCTGGCCGAACGCCTAATCATCTCACCCACAAATAAATCTGCATCAGCCTTCAATTCTATCATTCTCGACCAATTTCCGGGTCCCTTCATCACATCACTCATCTCTGATTCTTTGCTTCCCAATGAACAATATCCAGATGTCCGCGCAGATGCTCTAAATACAATTGACATCTCGTCTTGCCCTCGCATATACTACGGATAAAAAAAGGAGCCCCTGTTATCCTCTTACACAACATTGCCATGAGGAATGGTTTGTGCAACGGCACATGTCTCATCGTCGACTCTATTACAAATAACAGACTGCTCCATGCACATGTCCTCCCATCACTTCAACCAATCCTCCTTCCGCGTATACTCCTGACTGTGACAGACCAAACCAGCCTGTTCCCGTGGCAACGTCGACAATTCCTCATTCAACCAGCGTTTGCAATCACCATAAACAAATCACAAGGCCAATGAATCAAACATGCAGGCATCAACCTCCAACAACCACCATTTGCACACGGTCAATTGTATGTTGCTGCATCGAGGGTTGGCGACCATGCACATATTCGTTTTGCAATCCCTGCAACTAACAATCAAACAACAAATATTGTTTACAAAGAAATCTTGATACATGACACATACAACTAACCACATTTCTGACTGTCTACTTCCTCTCCCGTCTCATGCAGCTCATACTGAACATATGCTCACTATTCCATCCTCAACCACTAAAACACCTGCCACCACTATTCCGCCCTCTACCACCACCTCGACTCCAACACATATTGTATACAAAGAAATCATGTCGTGAACTTTGCCAAATCCTGTCATGAACTTGACCACCACTTACTCTAATTCCTTCTAACCACCCTCACGGTTCTTTTTTTTTTCCTGCAGGTTCTCCAGAAAATTCGCCAAAAGACAAAAAGTTGAAGACCTCACCGTCAATCACTACTGCGTACATTCAGGTTTCTGCTGCTTCAACATCCGACACTTTGACCTCGATCCGTGCATCTGTTGGGCTCGATGACATCACACTCACCCAAATCCCTCTCCCGTCTTCATGCCCTTCCACATCGCAAATGACTACTTCCACCGCCACAACCTCCACACCGGTTAGATGGGATGCTTGGCTGCCTCTCATTAATAAAGATAATATCGAACAGATTATTGAGCAGCTTCTCTGGGAAGACTTCCTCATGACTGACCACGCGGCTTTCTCCCCCCACATATACGAATTCTTTTCGACTTACAAAGATAACCGCACCCGTTCTCTCCGACGTCCAGATCCTTCGCCCGATCACAACACTCATTACGCACAAACCAGAACTTTCTTACTGAAAATAATCAACGACGACTACAATCGAACACCTTCCCCCCAGACACCACGACCCCAATACCAGTATGAACGCATTACCACTGCCCACTATAAACAATCCGTCATTCGCTCTGCACCACCGCCACAACAACTCATCCTCTGCCCTCATGATGTGTATCAACCCGGCCCGCCCTGGTGGCTTCCACTCGAACCTTCGGGCGTCACACGTGCAACAACTCTCGTCCATGACATCCTTGCCTCCCGTCACACGTTGGCCATCTATAATATTCCTCACCAACCACGCACCTGGGATTACCTCGACAACCTCATTCTCCTTCATCACCATAACATGCAACAACCGCTCCCGCCCTTCTCTACATACAGAGCCAACATTGTCCACCGGGCTGTTGCATACCTTCGGGCCCTGAATCCCACACCGCCATGCTAGACCCTCTACAACTTCCTGCAACAAATTTTAACCCTCTTCCGAACACAGACAAGACATGGGCAAAACACGACAGACAGACAAAAATGGTGGACAAAACTACATACGACGAAGGAAATGCAGCCGCCAACACACCGACAACAGATGACCAAGACCAGCCACGACTACATACAAGAAAAAGAGAGAGAGAGAGAGAGAGAGAGAGAGAGAGAGAGAGAGAGAGAGAGAGAGAGAGAGAGAGAGAGAGAGAAAGACAGAGACAGAGACAGAGAGAGAGAAAGAGAGAGAGAGAGAGAGGGAGAGATTGCTGCCAAAGACAGACAATAGAGGCAGAAAGAAATAGGCGGAGAGAGACAGAGAGCGTTCAAGGCCGAGTCAAAAGGAGCGGTTATTCTCTCGTAGCGTCAACAAAGAGAGAGAGAGAGAGACACAGAAACACAGGGACAGAAAGACAGAGAGAGAGACAGAGAGAGAGAGAGAGGGACAGAGAGAGATCATAGAAAAATCTGATTGCTGCCAAAGAGAAACAACAGAGACAGCGAGAGAAAGGCAGAGACAGAGAAACACAGAGAGAGAAAGAAAGAGAGAGACAGAGAGAGTGTTCAAGGGCAAGACAAATTGAAAGGGGGTATTCTCCAAATACCCCCGTAAGTTGAAACGTATCTCAAAATGTCCCTTGACAAATATAAGCCCAGCGGAATGACCTTTTCAACTGCCGTGTTTGTGTTATGCCCCTGTCCCGTGAGTGTGTAAATTCACTATTGGCTAGCCTGTTTCACAATATGTCTTTCTCATCGTCCTTCACCGCAGCGTGGCTGCGGCTGGTCCACTTGTATTATGAAAGATAATAATAACAATAACAATGAATGAGTGAACCAGAATCAATGTGTGAATCTCCCCCTTACCGCGAGCATCACAACAGGTCATCTACACCTCTAGACTCTACTTGGCTGAGCACCTGGCTATGGCGGCAGCATCCAGGCCTAACCCGGATGTTCAAAGGATAATTCAAAGCCCGCTTGACCCTGCCTGCACCACCGCCAAGCCTACATTACTTCTAAGGAGTCTTCTCGACTTCGCAACCTAATCCAAAGGGGCCTTCCAGGTGCAGCATCAACCAAGGAGATAAAGATGTCATCCATCATACCCAAGGTAAGCTTCCTCCTTCGCTTTCCTCCTCCTCCGTTCTTCCTCCTCCTCCGTTCCTTCTCCTCCCTTCTCCACCATAGCCATGCCTTCCTCCACCTCCACCTTGGTCTCCTCCATCATAGCCGATGTGGGAGACAAGCTCCACTTTCTTCCTCCACCATAGTCGATGTGGGAGCCAAGCTCCACCTTCTTCCTCCACCCAGTGCCTCACCAGGCTGGTGAGTGCTCCTAAGCCAGACCGGCAGAGAGCAGACTGGTTTAGGTTGACATGCTTTTGCAGCATAAGAATACAAATGATATGTCCGTTCACGAAACTTTGGTTGATCGCTGGTGTGCCATTAGTCACGATTGATGTTTTTTAATAGTTGCAGCACTATGTTCAGTGCAACCTCCTTCCCACCTGCTCCCCCCCCTCTTCCCCTTCCCCGAAAAAAGGGACAAAAAACAACTACAGTTGAGTGTTTTTACTGGTTGGTAATATGCATTCCATGCGTTATGTCGTCATTTGTTGCAATGGTATGTAGTGACTCTACGCAGTCCAGTGTTTTCACTGGTGGTTGTTTGCTGTTGTGCTCTTTTGCAGCTTGAAGGAGAAGCCACTGCCCGCGCAATCAAGTTGGCTAGATTCATCAACACGCCCTTGTACGTTGTACATGTCATGAGCAAAGACGCGATGGAGGAGGTAGCCCGTGCACGCCAAGCAGGTTTGTGGAGCAGGCAGGCATTTCTCATGCGATGTGTGCCATCCTTGTGAATGGTGTGATGAAGATATGCCATTCATTACGAATTAGTAATTACTAAGTAGCAAGTACTCAGCACTGCTAAGTACTAATTACCATGAAGCACTACTACGTAGTGATAACTGATTATTGATTAGTAGTGTGATTACCACGCAGAAGGCACGAAAGAAGGAAAAGATTGGTGTTGCATGCACCCATCAGGAAACTGTTAAGTACACTGCGAGAACATGGATTTTTGAAAGGAGACTTTATACCCACGGCAAAACGTTAAATAGTCCCCATGGATCATGCTGACATATTAAGATTCTACAATCAGAGAATACTCGGAATCCTGAATTACTACTCTTTCGTGGACAATCGATCATCATTATATCGGTCGACCGTATATTTGAACACAGAACAGCTCCCTAGGTTGGATTCGAACCAACGACCCAATAGATAGGGTAAGCAGTGTGTGTAATCTGACTAAGCTTCCCTCCGAACCGTGCGTGCAAGATTTCCAAGCACACGGCTCTCCATCAATTTGGCAAGACTACTGACTGTTTCCCTTCCATTTTCATGTACTATGGAAACTCTGACGCCAAATAAAACACACAAAAATACACTGTGATTGCTGTGCGCTTGTGCACTTCTGTAATGTATATCAGCTAAAACAAGTAGTAAACAAATAAAAATAGGTATTATAGTACCATTAAAGAAAGGAGCACCAGTGGAAACTTCTCTTTGACGTAATAGATGAAAAAGCACAGGTGTCGTGGTACCACAGAGAACAACCAAACAAATTATACAAAGGAGCGTTAGCTGTAGTTTGAGAATTTGTTCGATTTCAGATAGGTGTGTTAGGTCCACATTGGACTTAGGTTCTCTACATGTGCTGGTAAGTACGTCAATAATCAACGTAAATACAGAGAAGACGTTGCTTGATGCCTTGCCACGTCTGGTCTGGTATCCCACCTACACCTCACGTTCATGAACTCCCCGTTCAACTGCATCTCGGAGACACGGTCGGAGATCTTCCAAGGACTGGCTAAATCCAGTGATCTCCTTTCACGACAGGCTATGGTCCCCGAAATGAGTTCGTCATTCCAGGTGTCTTTCATGCATGCTCCACGCATGAAATAAGTTGTGTCCGTCTACAAACTCTTTCACAGATCTCTATGCTTTGATAGGAATTGGAAGTTTTGAAACTGGTGGTATACTACCATAATGAAGTTACCTTTCATTTTTTGTATTTGGATAGGTTTTGTTTTGGCTTCTTTTGGAGGTTTCCGAAGTTTAATACGTCATCTTTCACTCTATTCTTTATTGTGGTTTATCTTCATATTTTTCGTGGTCTTTATTATGGAAGTCATTTTGCAATGTCGGCGTCAAGCACATATTTGGTTCTAATGGCTCTAGCCAGAGCTTCCATGGCATCTTGACAACTACGTCCTCGCCTAAATCCATAAGAGTGAGGTTCAAAACGGGCTTCCCATTCGGGTTCTAGAACCATTTTAGCTAATGCCTGTTTAGCTCGATCCGCAAGAAAAACAAGGTCTTGCTTTCAAAGAATTATGGTAAGATGCGTGCACTTCAGACAAGAGTGGCACAAAGTTTACACGCCAGATTGTTAGTCGTTCGACGTGTCACTATGGACAACTCTTCGACGAGAGGAAAAATGGAATTAGTTCGAACACTGAAGTTCGATGGCCAAACTTGGACGGGACGGAACCACTTCCTTTTTCTTGCGGATCGAGCTAAATTGCCCATTACACGGCTCACTAACTCTACTTGCTTTGAGTTCTCTTACCTATTTGGCGGGGTTTCACTGGATCAAGTGACCAGTTTCCCCCATGGACTTCCAGGCAACCTCAGGACACGAAGTGGGCGAAGCCGAAGGCCTGACTTTAGTGAGTCCACGCAAGAAGAGACATTGGATCTTGTAGGATGGTCTGTAAGTCGTGTAGGTTCTGCAGCTCAATTGAAAGCTAATAAGACCTCCTAATTGTAAACCACGTAAGGCCGAAGGCTTTCCATAACCTAAACCTTTGATTGTCACTTCAACTGGCTTAATTCCTAATGGAATAGCAGCACGCGCTACATTCTCAGCAGTAGCTTGAGCAACATAATTGGTTGAACGACGAGATCCTTTAAACCCCACTGAACCAGAAGAGGACCAAGATTTGGTATCTCCAAAAGAATCTGTTATGGTAAGTATGGGATATGTTTGGTGTGTATTTTTCCAACCATCCTGATTTACGTAGTCCCATCCATTATACCAAAGAGTCGTCAAGAAACCTTAGCTCTTCGGTGGATTCTTGAAGGCGCCTTGTGGAGATGACGTTTGACAAAAAAAAACATAAGTTTAGATCAATCTTTATCTGCTGAAATATAGGATGCTTCGAAAAAACAAGGATTTGCTAGAAAAAAAGGGACTTCGTTATGGTATGATTTTGTTCATTGTGTCAGAAGTAATGTTTTTTGTAGCTTTTTTTTGGGCTTTCTTTCATTCAAGTCTGGCGCCTACTGTAGAAATTGGAGCTGGTTTCGGTAGGAGATGGAATTGCAGGTGTTTATGGATTGAACAAGATTCAAGCTGGAGAAATGGTCATTTTCCACTGGTGCATGTGAAACAACTTCAGGTGGTTAGTATAGTCGCCTTGAAACAAGTTGAAGGTAGAGTCCGTGCTATGTAGAGAATCTAGAGATACATAGAGTGGTAATAGTGTATGTATACTGAGCAACAACAGGCTCGAGCCGGCTAGTGGCCAACATAACAATTAGAACGTCGTGAGACAGTTCGGCTCCTATCTACCATTGGTGATTTGAAGAGAACTGATAGCAGCACTCACCGTGTTTGTTCTCTCCTACTGTTGACAATCTGACTCATTGTCATTCGCTGATTGATTGATTGATTGATTGATTGATTGATTGATTGATTGGTTTGGA
>BFEA01000036.1:1884779-1903920 GCA_003427395.1 Chara braunii
GCTGCGCAATAGAGGTCATGCAGGGCATGCCAGCCCTTTGAACAGACGCTTACCAGACCGTCTCTAAATATTTATGGCGGGGACTCGGTGTTGATCCTGGCTGTGATCGTCGTCCTGTCTGCGACGTTAAATAATTCCTGAGGAGTTATGGGGGATCTCCTTAAATGCCTCCTGATCAGCCAGATCAAACCGGGTGTAAGGCTCGTTGCATGCGAGGATAAATAATGTGCAGGGGTTGTCACGTTCGGCGTTGACTTGGGGCACATTGCACACCTTCAGACACGCTGCTCAACCAGATGCTCAGGGCGTTGACACAAAGTGACAACTCAAGAAGGACACAGGGGGAGGGGGGATTCCGGTAACTGTTCGTGGTGGCACTTCTTAGACAAAACTGCCATCCAACATGCATCTCAACGGGTAGGTTATTTTATTTTTGATTATTTAGTTGTTACGGACTTGTTAACAACTGACAGACAGCTGCAGATAGGTTAGTTCTTTTCCTTGCTGCATTGCAATCTGTGCAAGCAACTTACCTGTAGGATCTGACATTGGTTGACTCCTAACTACCTAACTGTTTCTGTCCAGGCCGACCGAAGTTAGTTGTGTATCATAATCGGTTGTGTGTCATGCTGAGGTAGGATTCAGTGTGAATTCTAGTTTAGATCACGCGCACTGTAGCTCATGAGTGATGCAAGCACTAGTGAGGAGTTGTTAGTGGATGACCGTAGGACTACTCATAGAACTGCTCTCAGTCGACCTTTGACTTTCCTAGAGTAAGGTCCAGGAGACGAGAGGAGACTGCGGAGAGAGGCTAGAGAGAGAACAGCGGCGAGAAGAGCGAGGGTGGCTGAGGACAGTGCCAGGTCTAGGATTTCAGCTAGCACCGGTACGACCATGGCTACTTCCTCTACCATGATGCAGGCCTCTTCACAGGTCCCTTCGCCAGGAGTTAGTCAGAGTGGTTCTAGGGTTTCCATTAGACAGAGTGTTGGCTTGCAAGTCAGCCCGCAGGCTCAACTCACGCCGGAATATTATGAGATCCTTCAAGCAGAAGAACTTCAGGATGAGTTACAGCGGCAGTTGGATGAAGCAGCAGAGAGGAGAAGAAGAGCAATTATGCGAAAAGCTAGACTAGGTAGTAGATTGCAGAAGCTAAGCAGATTGGAAGCATTAGATGAGTCAACACTTTACCCTGCGATGCGAGCGCTGCGTAACTCGCTCCTGTGTATGGCGGAGATGCAGGTTGTTCAGCAGGAGGTGTTGGCTGAACTAGTGGCAGGCCAGAAACGAATTATGGTTGCACTACAGGCTCCTCGTCCAGTGATGAGGCAGCCTCAGTTTGTTGTAGCTCCCCCTTCGGGTGCGAGTCCATCAGTGACGTCGTCGCCGGTAGGGCCTTCATTCTCACCTATGTTTGGCATGCCCCCTCCAGGTGGTTATGTGGCGACTAGTGGTCCGGTCCTTAGAGTCTATGTCGTACCATGGACGACAATGGTAACTACAGTCCCGCTGTCAAGCCAGGCCCAGGTTAGTGTGCAGCAACCTGTTTCGGTGGCTATGCAGCCACTGCACCAAGCCCCTGGGCCAATGCAGCCTATGCAGTGGATGCCCGAAATACCCTTGCTGAGTCCTAAGCCCTTCTCCGGCGACAGGAAGAAGGATGAGGACTTGGACACCTGGGTAAGGACGGTGCCTACCTATGTGAGGCACAAGCTTACCAGGCCGGAGCAAGAAGTTGTAGTGGCTGCCTCCTTTCTAGAGGGTTCAGCAGCCCGTTGGTTGAATGGCCTAGTGCAGCAACAGGGCTACAGTCATAATTTCAATGCCTGGGCCCAGGCCCAAACATTGGAAGAGTTCGTACGGTCCATGTATAATAGGTGGCATGACCCGCAAGGGGCCCAAAAGGCCACAGACGCGATCAACAGTTTTTGTGCCGGAAGGTACAAGAATGTTGGAGATCTTACGGATACCGTAGAACGTCTGCGCGTGGTACCTGGTGTGTGGTATGACCAGCAGGTACTCCTTACGAATTACCTTAGATGTCTACCTTCAGAGGTCATGACAAAGCTGGTAGATGAGGCTTATGTCGAACAGCACAACTTCGCCTCCTTCAGCAAGAAGGCCTTAGACATAGAGGCAAAGTTGGGATCTGCGCATCAGAGTCAGGGAGATGGTAGGAAAAAGAGACTACCCCAGGACTAGAAGAAGAAAGGTCAACTAATGTTTGTCGACCACGATGGTCAGGCGACAGAAATTGACGACTTCCCAAACCTTGGGGAGGAAACAGAGCACGATGGGGCCAGCGAGATTTCGGATGGGGGAGTCGTGGCACCTATCAAAGAAAAGGCTAGGGGGACCGGGAAGAAGAAGGTAGGCCGGTCTACGGGTCAGGGCGACCAAGGAACGCCCGCATGGGTGAAACTTGGTTTAGAGTATGAGGTGTGGAGGGACCGAGTCGCTAGGGGCACCTCGAGGTTGCTCAACCTTAGTTTGATTGGGATAGGAAGGTGTTGATACACAAGCTGCCAAACGGTAGGACCGTAAGACTGGAAAAGTATAAAGCTAGCAGCCTAGTGGAAAACTACGGCTGCATGTATGCCTCCTCTTTCTATAACTACTACAAGCAGAATTGCGAGGAGGGCATGTATCTAGTCTTTATCTCTGAGAAAGGGGAGGCCGTAAAAACACCCCCAGAGGTAAAATCAGTGGTCGCGCAATATTCAGACCTTTTTGAGGAGCCCACAGGCGTGGTAGAAAGGGAGGTGGTCCATGCAATAGAGGTTGTCCCAGGTAGTAAGGTACCTAGAGGATGAATCTATAGGATGTCTCCTGCGGAGTTAGATGAGCTCCGCCGCCAACTCAAGGACCTCACAGAAAAGGGATGGATTCGGCCTAGTACCTCCCCTTACGGTGCGCTAGTTCTATTTGTCCCAAAGAAGGGAGGTACCTTGAGGATGTGCATTGACTATAGAGGCCTCAATGCCATCACCGTTAAGAACGCGGAGCCCCTACCCCGCGTCCACGACCTCTTGGATAGAGTGCAGGGATGTCGGTACTTCACCAAGATAGATCTAAAGTCCGGATACCATCAAATTGCCATTAGACCTGAGGACCAGCACAAAACCGCATTTCAGACCAGGTACGGTCTGTACGAGTTTGTGGTGATGCCTTTTGGCCTATGCAGTGCACCTGGTACTTTCCAGCACGTTCATGAGTACTTAGACAAGTTTATCGTCGTGTACCTCGACGATATTCTTATCTTTAGTAGGACTGTAGAGGAGCACGCTGAGCACTTGAAAATAGTGCTAGGTCTCCTAAGACAGCAGCAGTACAAGGTTAACTTGGAGAAATGCGAGTTTGGTCGCACCAAGATYTTGTACTTGGGTCATGAAATCTCAGCAGTTGGATTGAGGCCGGATGATGCTAAGACTGGCCCAGACCTCAGACTGTTACTGAGGTCAGATCGTTTTTGGGGATGACGGGCGACTATCGTCCGTTTGTAAAGAATTATAGTACTATAGCTTCCCCATTAACACCCCTTGGGAGTGGACTGAAGAGTGTGAGGCGACCTTCAGGAAAATGAATTATGCCCTAACACACTATGAGGTTCTTAAACTTCCGGATCCTGATAAGCCATTTGTAGTGACCACAGACGCTAGCCAATATGGCATAGGCGCGGTCCTTGTGCAAAAGGAGGGGACCAAGTTGAGACCTATCGAGTACATGAGCAAAAAGATGCCGTCTCATAAACTAGCCAGGTCTACCTACGAGCGTGAGCTTTACGCCCTTTACCGAGCGCTGGTCCACTGGAGACACTATCTCCTTGGCAGATTCTTTATGTAAGATCGGACCATGAGACCCTGCGCTGGATCAAAACAAAACCGGTACTCTCTGACGCACTCAAGCGATGGATTCAAGTGATAGACATGTATGACTATCAACTTGATCCAATCAAGGGAGAGTACAACAAGGTAGCTGATGCACTGTCACGTCGGGCAGATTAACTGGGCGCGCTACTAACTGAATTTGGCATATTTAATGATCTGACTCGATAGTTGGTGGAAGCCTATCAACAAGATTCAGTTATGCCTGAGATCATTCGTAAATTCCAAGCAAAGGACAAAGAGACTTTGGATGAATTTACAATGGTGGATGGCTTGCTGTTTCTTGAGAAGGCAGGGAATACGCCAGCGTGTACAACAACGCAGTACATAGTGCTACTGGCATGACTCCCAACCAACTACATCTTGGTTGGAAGCCCCGTTCTGCCCTCGATTTCCTACTCCCTGAAAAACAGACTACTGCAACACCCGGTAGCAATTAATTTGTTGTCACATACAAACAGATGTTGCAGCAGGCCGTTGAGCACATGAGGAAATCTCAGGATGTTATGATTGCATCTGAGAATAAACACAGACGGCCTTCTAACTTTCAAGTAGGGGAAAGGGTCTGGGTAAAGTCATCCGAACTGGGACAGGAACTAGGAATATCTAGGAAACTAATGCCACAATATTTCGGTCCCTGGGAGGTCCTGGACATAGTGGGGGAACAGTTGGATGGACCTTCTTATGTGATTCGCGTCCCACCTCATCTACGGACACACCCTGTTTTTCACGCATCCAAACTGACACCTTTCGCAGAAACTGTACAGTTTCCTTCCAGACGATCAATGCTGCCCCCAACCATGGATGGCGAAGTGGACATCGACCAGATCGGGGAGCATCGTCTGATGCCTGTTCCTCGTTCACTGGGCAGAGGCTGCCCTCCTAAGCCAAAAATGCAATACCGGGTCAGATTCAGACATCATCTGGACCCCAGCGAAGATCGGTGGTTCACCATAGAAGAACTCATGAGAACTGCACCTCAAGTCATTGCAGACTACAAAAGAGATCTCAAAGGGAAGATGCCTGCATAATAGAAGACTTCTCAGAGGACTATCGAAATACAGGAGGAGGGAATGCGAGGATCTGGGTCCTCGGCAGGCCTAAGGGGCCCCTGCAGCAAATGTGCCCGCCCTAAGTGAAGGCGGGCCAAACAAATTACGAGAGGCCCTTGCTGTCAATTTCGTATTTGGGGTCCAGGCAGTTTCGTCGCGCCAGTTGGTTGAAGGAAAACACAGGCCGAGCAGCGTGGAAATTCCCAGGCCTTCTAGGCCTTTCCAAAAGCACAGGCCCTGGGCGAGATTCACAGCCTCATACACAGACAGTTGGAAGGCCCAACCGAATGAGGCCCAGTAGCTGCACCAGAGGCGCAGCATCCTGGGGCCTACCGGAAGCTTCTGGGCCCAGGCCAGTCCAGACAGGCTGCCGAATGAGGCAGGCTCTTTCCATATAGGAAAGAGCTCGCTGCCTGGCCAGGCATTCGGGCACTCGCATGCTGGCGGCAGTGCTGCTGAAGCTGAAGCTCGTGGGCTGCTGCTAGCGCTGAGCGGCGAGGTGCAGGCACGTGCAGTCGTGCAGGGAGCAGGGTGCTGCTGAGGGCAGCGCCATAGCCCAGCCTCCATAGCTGGCAGGGCTTGGATGTACAGTGAGGCGCAGGGGTGGTCTTCGGGTGTACAAAGGGAAGACGTGGGAGAGAGACAAGGGAGAGAGAGAGAGAGAAGGATGGTGATGATGATGATGATGATGTGAGGGCACATACCTGGTATTGGCGATGGTCTGCATGGGCGACATCTTCAAGTACTTCGGAGGCTGCTGACGTCAACAGTTGCATTGTCAATTAGTAGGCTAGTTGTAGCTGTGTAGGGAGTAGGCTGGGCACCGAGCGCCAAGTAGGGGGATAGAGACTGGATAAATATGTTGGTGGTGGCGAGAGCAAGCTCTCATTGACATTGACTTTCAGTGCTACGATTCTCCATTGGTGTTATATCGGTGCAATGCTGCTTTCTGAACACTGTGATACGATTTGGCCAACGTGATTGTGCAATCTGAATATTGTCATCTCGCTTCTGTTCATTTTCCTTGCACGGTCTTGAGATATCCTCATTGAGCTGACCGGCCCTAGGCAATTCGGAAATATTTGGTTTTACTCATCGAGTTCCATCATCATCTGGATTCGAACACAGGTCCGTATTTCAACAGTTCAATGGTGTACCCACTGAGCTAGGCTCTTGGGTAACTGAACAACTTTTGCCTCAGGGTCACATCGAAATTCTTTACCAAATAAAATAAAATAAAATAAAATAAAGTTTTTTAATAATTTCTATTATTATTTTTGTTTTTTGGCCCAGCCAGGCAAGTGACCCCGGGCCACTGTGGTAGCCTAGTTTTCAACCTTTTTTTTTTTTTTTGGGGGGGGGGGGGTTGGGGGGTGTCTTCTTTTCGACAAGTGGACTTATTGGGTGAAGTGGTTGGCATTGTGGAATGATGACACGTGGCGGGCAGAGAACCATATGGGTGGGAAAGTTAACCTTAGGAGGGGCCTTATCTGTGTATGCTGAGTTGTGCAAAATTGCGCGACAGCAGATACACACAACAAAGGAGCTTAATCAATGATATGCTTGCTCTGGTGCAGGTATGTGATGAGCCCTCCAATACGGTCGAGAGATCATGGTCTGGCCCTGCAGGCAGCTCTTTCGACAGGCATCTTGCAGGTCAGGTCCTCACTTTCTTCTCCTTTCACAAATTGTGTTAGTCAGCTCCGCAACACGTGCACATTTTCAGTGTTCCCAACTTCCCACCAATAATGTGGGATGCTTGTCCATTTCCCAGCCGGTGCACCTTTCCTGTCTTCCCTCCCCTCCCGCCCCCCTACCCCCCCCCCAAAAAAAAACAAAACGAAAGAAGCTCCATAGCAGCTCCACAGCATCAGCATGTTGTCATGTGCAATGCACATTGCACATCCGTTTTTTTTTCAGAATGAGTCAATTCTCGCTGTGCCTTTTTCCCCGGTTCTTTTTTGTTTTGTTTTCATTTATCTGATTCCAATTCAAAATCAGGTATGTATATCAAGTTTTCAACAGTTCATAATACATCATATCGTTCTGGTCGAAGTCTTTTAGAGCCAGTCAATCATTGCTGACTCTGAGCAAAACGAAAGTGCTAGAATGTCATTGGTTACTGCATCTCGTCTTCCTCTCCGATAAAGCCTTCAAAAATTAAAAAGCTTTTTAAACTTTAAAGAGTAATTGAAGGGAAAGAGAAGATATGTACGAAAACTTTGAAGAATTGGCCAGGGTTTCAAAACCCACCCACTCATTTCAATGATTCAATCAGGATATGGTCCCTTCGACATTGTTTGTCAGAGTGTCAAAGACCATCCTCTTCCCAATGCCGTAGTGCACGGAAAGACAAGGGACACAGATGGGGCAGCAAGGCAGCGGAGCAGTGCAGACAAAGGCAGTCCACACATCCGACACGGATCAAAGCAATCGATCACGTATTCACACCACAAGTAGAACCCTGCAGACTGTTGGTTCCCACCACCCTCGGAGCCAGGAAGACCCTGCACCGAATGTCTGTCATCACCCATGGAATGTGCATCCTGGACAGGGCGGCCCCCCTAATAATGTTGCAGGAACCCCGACCACCGACTGTTTGGCACTTCTTGAAGGTGCTCACTTAGACAGCTAGAAAGTACGAATGCAAGGAGGGAAGACGTACATACGTATGATTGTGTGTGTTTGTCAACATCCCCGAACTCTCTCTCCCATTCCATCCAAGCCAAAAACGTATAGAGGAGGAATATGAAAGGCATTCCACGATGCAGACCCCAAGTTTGAATCGCAGGGTCAAAGTCTTAGTCCAAAATAGGCCAAGTTGGCCAGTTTCAGAAAGGTCACAGTCGGGTACCCCAGGGGCCAAGTCCAACAGGTACCCGGTGGAGAGTCACATCCCAAAGGCAAAAGTTGCATTCCATAAGCAAACGTCACGTCTCATATTGAAAGGTCATACCTCACATGCAAAGGACACTTCTCCAGGTAAAAGTCGTGTCCTTGAGGCATGAGTCACATCCCACAGTCAAAAGTCATGTTCCACAGACGGAAAGTCGTGACTCACAGACCCAAGCAGCAGCACACCAATGAAAAGTCGGGAAAGTACCAGGCCTTGACATTCTGAAGCAAACAGGCCGTGGGCATGTGGTACCAGGTCCAAGTCAAGCCAAAGGAAGCAGAGGCTGGGACGAGTTCAGGCTCAGTCCAAGTCAATATAAGGACTGGCCAGCCACATTTCAAATAGATCGCTCATTCGTGAGAAATGTGGAAGTGCTGCTGCAGCGCTTGTGCGCTATCTGCAAGTGGCATGCGCGAGAGCCCTGTTGGGCAGCGCTGTGCTGAGGAAGGAAGGCGACAATATCCACTCAACTAGTAGTCGGAGGTAGACCTGAGTAGTAGCGGATGTATTCAGAGTCAAGATCCTCAAGGAGAGAGAGAGGGAGAGATTAAAGGGAGAGAGTGAGCACATGCATGAAGAAGATAGAGAGAGAAGCGAGTCATCTACCTTGGATGAGGATGCTAGAATTGGGTTGCTGAACTTTGTGCTGACGAGTGCTGGTGGCTGGAACTCTGAAACTGCTTAATATGATAATTTGTTGGAATTTCTAAGTTGCGCTTATCTGGACTTTGCATCTCTGGTCTCCAGTGTGGACTTCATGTGATCTCTCATTGTGTGTGTGTGCTCAAGGTGACGAGCAGTGAAGCTCAATGCAATTGGTATCGGAGCTGGTACTCGCTGCATCCTCTAATGATGAACGCTGACATGATTAAGGCCGGCGAGAGGAGGTTGGAGTTTGACATTGGGGCTGTAGGCCGAAGAAGAAGTGGCCACGTTAGGGGAATGATGATTACGTACCTCCAGGGAGCTTCATCAAAGGAATGTTCACAAGTGAAGTGCATCCCCCCCAAAGCCTTGCATTTGTTTTAATGAATGAACGAGTGTCATGGTACCTTCCCATATCTTGATGTCGTTGTTGCTGGACAAGGACACTTGGTGACATATTTGATTTTGTCTTGAGTCAACAACTGGTCAGACACATGTGCATGAAATGCCATGAAGTAGGTTAGGATAGAAGCTCGAAAGCTGGATGTATCACCCGTAAAGTAGGAAGCATAGGCATGAGCAGCGAGCGCTCGTAAAACAACTCGTCTAGCCCAAAGACTGGTACTGACCGCATGCGGCTGAACCGATGCTGAAGTAGTGAGGAGTTGTACGTCTTGAGAGCAAACCTTCAAATCCTGGACCAGCTTGACAGGGTAGCTGTAGTGACACTGTGGGGAGGGAAGCGCTCAGAGAGGTCAGATTCCAATCTAGACTAAATAGTTTTAGTGTTGTGGGTGAGGTCTACATGCTGAGGAGGCTGAGGCTACTTACCTGTGCCTTTAGCACCATGGATAACTACCCGATGTTCGCAATGTTGACCCTGTTTGTGCTATGGGGTCCACTCCTTCGTTTCCTGTTCCCATTGGGGTTCCACCGGACTTGCGGCATTGAATGTTACCATGTTGTCTGGTGTGTCCACACAGCCATACACAGTAGAACGCCAGGCTGAAATTGATCGGAAGTTGGTTGAGTAGAAGAAAGAGGAGGAGGAGAAAAAAAGAAAGGAGGACGAGGAAGTTAAAAAGAATTGGAGGAGGAGAAAGAAAAGATGGAGAAGGAAATTAAGAAGAAAGAAGAAGAGTTCAAGGAAGAAGAAGAAGAAGAAGAAGAAGAAGAAGAAGAAGAAGAAGGAGGAGGAGGAGGAGGGGAGGACTGGAGAGAGGAAGACAACCAGCAAGGGAAGAGGTGGCAGAGAGGAGCCATGCTGGAGAACTGAGACTCCAGCGGATTAGAGACTTGGATTGGGTTGAAAATTTTGGGTACCGGACGGAGCTTCTGGAAGAAACCGATGAAGAGAGGGATCGATTTGTGGCAAAGTTGACAACAACTAAGGATCAGGAGGAGAGGAACTTGCTGATAGAAGAAAAGATAAGTGAACTCAATAAGAAGTTGTTGACCGCAAGAAGGAAAAAAATTGATGAAAAGAAAAAGTTGAAAGAAGAGGGGGAAAAACGTCAGGCGATGCTGAAGGAGCAAAAAGGAAAACATGTGGAAACTGAGGAACGTTGGAACCTTCTTACCGCTACTTTGCTGCACGCCACCCTAGAGCTCTCTGCACTACAACGAGCCGCTGAAAAGGTAGATCGGCTAGGAGTTTGGAAGTACCTGGAACAACTACCTCAGTGCGTTATCCCATCAAGTTGATCATAGGATCATGTTGTATGCACGCCAATTAGATGACCTCTTCACTCTGAAATTGACTAACACCATCATGTAAACGAAGTCGAGTCCTGGTGGTAGAGATGGAGATGGTGGCGATGATGGGGATGATGACAAGAAAGGGAAAGGTCCGAGGAAGGATGGAGGAAAGAAAGATGAAGGAGAAGTCTGAGGGAGAAGAACGAAGGGAGAAGATGAAGGTTAAACTCCCCTGGACATATACTGGGAAGAGGGAGGAGAGCATTTTCGACTGGGAGGCGGCAATGGATACGTACCTGTACGCGCAGTTGATTCCGTATTGGGACCGCGTACTAATGGCAAGTTCGTGCCTAGGGGGAGATGCAGCAAGCTTCGCTATTTCACTAGTAATGGAAGCCGGATGCACCTCGACGATGCAATACTCACAACGCACTAGGATTGAGGACTTATTCAAGGCCTTGAAAGACTGCTTCGAGGATAAGAACTTAGCTTGTCGTACCACTTAACATTAGTGACCGCAAGTGGAAGAGTGCGTCGGCACTCAAGGCCGCTATGGACGACCTGCTGCAATGTGCAGAACATGTACTGACCCCCGGTCAGATCTTGAACAATTTCGCTGGAGCGCTGCCAGAGCCCCTCAAGACCCAGTTATATCTCCGTACTAAAGAGGAGGGGATGACCTATGATGCGGATGAGTGCAATGAACCTCACAATTCAACACCAATGAGTGCACATATTCACACCGCAAACATGTATGAGATCACACGAAGTTCACACTGGAGACCAGAGGGATTAAGTCCAGATAGAGCGGCTTATGAATTCCAACGAATTATACGAGAGCAATAAGAGTTCCAAGTCACCAGTGCTCATCAGCGCATGTCAAAAGTAACCAATATCCAGCACAAACTCTCAGGTAAGATTCTATTCTCCCTCTGCTCTTCTCCCTCTTGAATCTCCCCTCCTTATGTCCTCACTGTGTCTTCTCTCACTACATGCGTGCACTCACACTAACTTCTACTCAAGAATCTACTCTGAATACACCCACTGACTAGCCTACTAACTGTCTAAGTCTGCTACTAACACTATTTGCTGGCGCAGCTATGGCTGCCTTCTTCCTGCCAGCGCTATCTTCTTCTCTCTCATAGCACAGCACTCTGGCTTTAGCGCTCTGCCCCTCACTTCAGCGCACAAGTGCACCAGCACTTCCACACTGCTTGCAAATGAGCAATCTCCCCGAATGTGAGGCTGGCCAGTCCTTTTGTAGTCTTGGTTTGCACTCCAACTCGTGCCAGCCTCTGTTTCTTGGGTCCTGACTGGTTCCGGTACCACATCCCCTCAGCCTGTCTGCTTCTGAATGTCAAGGCCTGGAACCTTCCCGAATTTCCATTGGACTGCTGCTTCTTGGGCCTTTGAGTCGTGACTTTTCACTTGTGAACATGACTTTTGACTGTGGATAGTGACTCCTGCCTGTGGGTCACGACTTTTGCCTGTGATACTGCCTTTACTCGAGGGATGTGACTCTTCAATATGACTTTTCATTAAGAGACGTGACTCTTGTCCCTGAGATGTGACTGTTTGCTGGTTGCCTGTTGGACCAGACTGCTGAGGTACCCGATTGTGACTTTTCTGAGTTTGACGAGCTTGGCCTTTTCTTGACCTGGGCATCTGACCCTGAGATCCGAATTTGGGTCTGAATCGTGGAAGGCCTTTCATGAGTTGGTGAAGTCTGACAAAACAGTCCGGCACAGTCATGTCTTTTTTTCGTGGAGTTGTGTATTGCTAACATGACAACACATGTACACACAGAAAGACGTCGGACTGTGTATTGCGAACATGACAACACATGTACACACAGAAAGACGTCGGACTTGCACCGACCTGTCAGGAGGCTGAACCCTCTGCAGAATCTCTATATTGATGTTCTTAAGTCATGACCTCTGTTAACTCTCGTTGTAAGTGGACGGTCAAAGATGGCATCACAAGCAGCAAGGCAAGGGAGACGCAACAAGGCATTGGATGACGAGCAACAGCAAAGCACATAGGCTGGAGGGCGCATGGGAGCGGGTGGGCAGTTGAACGACAAGGCAAGCAGCAGGAGGGCAGCACGGTGAGCAGCAGGACAATAAGGCAGTGAGGCACAGGGAGGCAAGGGGTCAGCCAAACGACAAGGCAAGCAGCAGGGTGGCGCAATGAGCAGAAGACGACAAGGCAGCAAGGTAGCAAGACACAGGAAGGAGCAAGGCAGGTGAGCAGCCAGGCAGTGAGGTATCACCTAGGGGAAGTGAGAGGGCCGCGAAGGAGTGGGACAGCACTAACAGGGAAACAACACAAGACAAGTGGAAGGGTAGCTGAGCAGCAAGGCGGGACCAACAAGGCAAGGCAGTCTGGTTATACGGCACGGAGCGGAGCAGACGATCAACTACTGACACTACAAGTTCGAGTCTACATCGTACAGACTGTAGGTTCACAGCACCCCATCGGAGCCAGGGAGTTTGTTCGACAAATCTGTCATCATCAGGGAACACATAGACACATAGGCACCCTGAGCACAGCAGTTTCCCAAATAGTGTTGCAGGCACGCCAGACAAACTGGCACCTACTCTTTTGGGACATCTTGAAAGTCTTTCATGGAGATGGAGAAAGAGCACAGGAAAAGGACCAGAGCATGAGCAACATGGACAACAGAACGAAAATACCTAGAATGTGAAGAAGAGAAGAAAGAAAAGAAAAGAAAAGAAAAGAAAAGAAAAGTTATAGATAAATATGAGTGTGTGTGTGTGTGTGTGTTTTGGGTATGCGTGCCTTGTGTTTTGTTTCCCTTTTTTCGTCATTGGACCAATTGTGTGTCATCAGTGCACAGGGGTCATGCCAATCTTCTCTGTACTGTTCCAATTTCAATTTGAATGAATGCCTGATGGATGTGCGCCGCTTGGTTAAGCCTCCGTGGCATGTAGAAGAAAAAGGTGACACCAGGTCTGTTCGGTTTGCTTGTGAGGTTTAACGAGGGTTTGCATGCCCCGCATGGCCAGACTAAACGTGGTTTAACACGTGGCCAGGTTAAACCTGGTTTAACCCGGTTAACCTGATGTCTGGGAGGAGGCATTATGGTCTACGTTACCAGAGTGGCCAGGGTCCCCTTGTCTGGCCAGGCCAAAAATGAAAAAAAAAAAAAAACGTGGCGAGCCTTGTATATTAGAGGCACTTTGGAGGAGGCGTTAAGAAGACTGAGAAACTGAATGATTTCAATGTGTCTTTGTTTTTTATTTTTATCCCTTGTTCAGTGTAATTTTTTTTTGTAAAACACTGAAAGAAATAAAAATACAGTGAAACAAAGAATAAGAGGACACTGTTCTGTGTCATTCTGGTTTGTCTGTCTCTTTGCCTGTCTGTCCTTTCATTTTTCTTTTCTTCGCTCATCTTATTCTTCTTCTACTTCACGTGCTTACGCTCTTAGTCAATAGTTCTATGACAATATATATATAGCCTTTCCACATTGTTCTGATCTTGTTGATGGCCATATTGTGTCTGTTGACGACAATATCATCTCCGATGATACCCTTTGCAAGCTTTTTCAAGAAGGCTCAAAGTATTGGCTGAATGGGGAAACTGCCGATGTGCTCCAGGCACTGGCAATTGGACTAGATGAGTACATTGCCAATTACAAAAGGTTGTTGGCCGGATATTCTCGATTTGCTTCTTTCTCGTCTCTTTCTCAGAAGCTGAACAGTTGGCGTTCTGCAATCCTTGCGCATTGTCAATCCAATGCATCTTCGTTCTCCAATCATGTGAGCCAGACACGTTCACTACGTTCTACACATGCCCCCTTGCACCATCTTCAACAACACTGCGCCATTGTCCCTGTGGACAAAACATCACACAATTTGGCAATTTGCTGTAAGAATTGGTATTTGTTTCATCTCTCTACCCATTTGGATAGTCCCACTTATACTCGTCCTCAAGAGTCTGTTGTTGATGTCCTTGACCACCATGCAGTGTGGAATCACCATTGGGGTTACACCCACACTGATACCCTACCTTACCTTTACTATGTACTCAAAGCTCACAAGTCTCCTCCCGCTCTTCGTAGCATTCTTGGAGTCACAACACAAAATAACAGTGTTGTTCCCCTGCGTGCTCGCCCTCGTCCAACAATTCGCGCCATTCATGAACGGCCTCCTCACAAACCCTTGGCCAGCACAACGACTACTTCGTCGTATCTCAGTGCTGCTTTGCAAGGAGTGATCTCTACTGTTCGCGAGAAAGACACTGGGCTCTATCAACAGGTTGGTGTTCGACGGTGCTGGATCGTTCAGAGTGCCGACGAAGTGGCGATTGACAGGTTGGTGTTCGACGGTGCTGGATCGTTCAGAGTGTCGATGAAGTGGCGATTGACTTGAAAAGCAATGCATCGTCACTTCGTGGCCGCTCTCCTCGCACTATTGATTTTACCACAATGTACACCAACCTTCCTCATGACCGCATTCTGAATAATGTGGCAAAAGTTGTTGATGAAGCTCATGCTTATGCCCTTCGGCAAGCTCGCACGCATTCACGCTGCGTTGCCCTCAACATGGTTATTCGAGGACCTCGTTGTGGCCAATGGACAACTGATTCAGGCCCGAATACCCTTTCTGTTTCTCAGATTCTCCAGCATCTTCGCTTTGTTGTACAAAACACTTTTCTATACACGAGAGATGGCGCGCTTCGGAAACAAATTATAGGTATTCCAATGGGAACGGATGCTGGCCCAGAAATTTCTAATTTGACGCTGTATTGGGATGAAGCACGCTTTGTCGATGACATTCGTCAACATGATCTTCAAGCTGCTCAACAATATGCCTTCACCTATCGCCTCATTGATGATGTTCTTTCATGGGGACAATTACCTCCTCCACCAGAGCACTATGGGCTTGAGTGGAAGGAGACTACAGCTACAGATGGCTCCTGTACCTTTTTAGGTATGCATCGACGGGTCCGTTTCAATGGCTCGCTTCGCATGAGCGTCTTTGATAAAGCGGCTGCTTGGGACTTTCCTGTCATTCGTTATCCAAGTGCGACCTCCAACATCCCTTCCCATCAACCGGCTGGTGTGTTGACTGGGCAATTGACCAGATTTGAACAAATTTGTAACAATTGGCAGGACTTTTGAACTGCGGCGACAACACTTACTCGTCGTATGCTTTCGTGTGGGCATTCCCCACCAACCCTTGCTAAGGGCTGGACCTGCTACATGCGCTCCCGCCAACGTCGCTATCCTACGCATGTGACGCGTTTCTCTCAGTGGTTCCGACGCATGCTGCGATGGTCCTTGAATCATCCAATTTCTTCTTCGCCCCCACGATGCTCTCGTCCTGCCCCTGCTTGCTCATCTTCTGCTACCGCAGCTTCCACTGCTGCAGTCCCCACTCCTGCAGTTTCCACTGCAACAGTGTCCACTGTCGCGGTTTCCACTGCTGCAGTGTCCACTGTTGCGGTTTCCGCTGCTGCAGTGTTCACTGCTGCAGTTTCCATTGCTACAGTTTCCACTGCTCCAGTTTCCGCTGCTGCAGTTTTTACTGCTGCGGTTTCCACTACTGCAGTTCTCAGTACAACAGTTTCCCTAACTGTACTTCCCCCTACTTTAGTTTTTACCGCTACAGCTTCCTGCCCTGCAGCTCCAATGCAAAAAACATCACAATCTCTCCGATGCTCGCGTCCTTTGCTTCGAAATTTTGCCCAATGCACCCCCCTCTCATCTTTGTCTGTACTTGGTCGTAGACGACTGCGTTCCTCCTCACCACCCCCGTTTCCTCCACGTTCTCGCTTGCGAACAGACTCTCCAGTTTCCACTGTTCCCATTGTTCCACCTTTGTTGCTAGGTACAAGTTCAACTTCTGTTTGCAACACTACGACTCCTCTTGTTGTGTATCGCCGACGACATCCGCGGCATCGTCACTTGTTCGGGGATCAGCAACCTGTTTCTTTGTCTGCCCCGATTCTCTCTGTGCCGCGTCCACAGGTTGTTGCGGTTCCTTTGTTTCAAACGGCAATATCCGCTCCTATGCCTCCTGCAGACAGTCCAGCTGCCTGCAGGCAGCCACCAGTCCCTACTTAGGATGCAGCCGCTGCCCATAGTACACTCCCGACTCCAGGTACAGTCCCTACTCAGGATGCAGCCCTAAACGTTGAGGGATTGGAACATGATCTGTCGGGATTGCAGTTGACCCCGCAAGGCGTAGACCACATGGGAGATCTGCAAATGGCTGACCAGCATTGTTCGGATAAACCACAATTTTGTGCTCCGCCACGCACAGACCACATGGGGGATCTGCAAATGACTGACCAGCAAACAGCCCAACACAGATTGGGCTTGCAACACCATCTGGGTGATCTACAAATTGTTGGCCAGCAACCAACAAACCAGCCTGAGAACCTCAACAATCTTTGTGGTCTGGCAGCAACTAATATCTATCTTCACATTCTCCACCGCCCTTTTTATACACCATCAGACTTCCTTGCAATCGCCCTTCAGCTTGATGCTGATCTTCCCCAACGACAGTCAGAGGATTGTAATTATACCAGCGAAGGAAGCTTTACCATTGCTGTCCTACAAGTAGCAATGAGGGACCGTCAACTTGAGCTACGCAATGCTCGAGCAGGTGAGTGGTTTAATCCTCCATCCCACATCTCTGCCTGCATTGTACACGGCCCTGGCCATTACATGGCCATTGTACATGCCTCTGACCACTGGGAGTTGTGGGACAACGGCACCATGGTCCATGCCATGATTGATGTCACCGATTTCTTACAAAATGATGTTGTTTTCTTGCCACAACAAACCGTCCGCAATCTCTTTTATGTCGAAGATCATTCCTCTAGCCCCGTGCTGCAGCAAGATAATGTACCAACACTCTGCAACCTTCTCATTTGCACAACCACAAACACTGTTACACTCGGCTGTAGCCGCCATCGTCTCTGTCACAATCACTACAATGACATGGTTTATGCATCCATGTGTGCAGAGGACTGTCCCACCGTTCCTGACTGCAGGCACCCTCCGCATCCGGACACTATATGTCCATTTTGCGGCCATGGGCGCTATACTGAATGCATGTTGTTTTGTGGTGACTGTTCTTCTTTCATTTTGGCCTGCAATCGACATGCCATTTGTCGGGGGTGTATGGTGGGCATGCTCAATGCCACCCGTCGTGGCATTTGTTGCACTGAGAATGCTCAGCTAGGTCTTCCATGTGTTCATCCACCTCATCCTTACAATGTATGTCCTCTCTGTCGTCAAGGACAGACTCATTCTTGAGCCTTTTCTTATCCTCTTTTGCCTTCATCTTCACTCCACACTCCATACTTTCCCTTACTTTCCCTTTATCGTGCTTTGTTTGTCTGCTCTCCACCTCTCCTCCCTGTGTTTATCCCCTCCCCCTTCACTCTGCCTCTTTCTCACAGTGTACAAGTGGGCTGTTATGGCACACGGGGATGGGGGCAGCTCGCGCTCAACTTCATCAACATGGCGAGCCTTGTATGTTAGAGGCGCGGTGAAAGGGGAGTCAAAAGAAGAATGAGAAAAATGAATGGTTTCACTGTACCCTTCATGTTTGTCTTGTTTTTTTTTAATTTTTTTTTTGTCGTTTGTTTCGCAAATTGCGCTCTTTTAGTTCATAGTTATGTGACAATATATATATATAGTCGGTGAAACTCCGACGAAACAGTTTGTCACAGCCCCTCGTTTGTTGTCCTCTTCTCTCTCTCTGCCTACGGTTTACCAGGCAGTTCTATTTGTGACGATATATATATATATATATATATATATATATGATGAGTCGGTGAAACTCCGACAAAACAGTTTGCCACAGCCCCTCGTTTGTTGTCCTCTTCTCCCTCTCTGCTTACGGTTTGAAACGTTTTTCACCTTTTCCAGTAGCAGATGCAGGCCCCAGGGCTTGATCCCTAGCCCTTACCCTACCGGTGTACAGTATCTGTGTCGACCCCAAGGCTTGAACCCACGACCTGTGTATTTGTAACAGTTAGCAGACTGTCGTAGGGTCCGTAGGTAGCAGGGGTTCGACCCGTAGGTCTGTAGAATAGAAGTCTTAGCGAGTTCCAGAAGTCTGAGCTGTAGTCCTTCTAGAAGGTCCGGCAAGTGGGGAAGTGGGCAAGTGGGGAGCCCAGTGGTGGACTAACTACAGTACGATTGCAGTACGACCCCAGTCGGTTAGCATTGAGTCCCCATTCAGTCAGCGGCAAGGTCCAATCAGTCCCAGTCCGGTCCAGCAAGTACCACGAGGGATTGTGAGCACCATGGGCCGATGGAAAAGGGCAGACCAACGAGCTTCAAAAGTATAAATCAAGAGGCAGCGCCCAGCCATTCATTCATTCCTGCGTGAGCCATGCGGAAGCGCTGCCACAACGACTTGTGCAAGGAGGTGTGCAGTGAGCCCGGAGCTGAAGTGGGCGACAGAGAAGGAACGTAGCATAGCGATAGGGTAGTAGTGACCATAGACGCCATAGCTAGAGTTAGTGTGTAGTGTGTGTGTGTGTGTGTGTAGAGTAACGCGTGTGGGATATCCAGGGTGATCCGGGGTATGCAAGCAGAGAGTTGTTTGGGCGTTGAGTCACCATAGCCATTGAAAGTGAACTTGTATCTGGACTGTGTCTTCGACGACCATATCTCTGAGTTCTGTGTGGGCGCTTGTCGCCAGTTTGCTGTGTGCCTGTTTGCATGCATGGGAGTGTGAAAGAAAGCGAGTCTGATTGCATTGGTATCAGAGCTGGTACCCGCTATTCCATGTGCGTCGTCGTGTGTAGGGAGTGATGCGCCATAGCTGAGGTGGCCGCCACGAGAAGAAGTCCGCCATAGTGGACCTGGAGGTTGGAGAAGCCGCCGCACACCTGCAAAAGAGACCACGACGAAGAAGAAGACCGAGAGAGAGAGAGAGAGAGAGAGAGAGAGAGAGAGAGAGAGAGAGAGAGAG
>BFEA01000036.1:1977728-1987728 GCA_003427395.1 Chara braunii
ATCCATTAGTGAAAATATCGAGCAGATACTCTTATAAGGTTCTTACTCTTACAATGATGTCACTTAAATTTATCGGTATCTTTGTCGTATTTATCAATATATAGAGGGTCCAGTAACGCTCAACTTCATATTTAGAGAGTTGTGTAGCATCGTGTTCGGATTCGGTGACCGAACCCAAATGTTCGGGACCGAATGCGAACGAGCGTCGAAACTCTCCGAACGCGAGCATAAATATTAAAAAAATAAAATAAAAGGTTCTAAAAAAATTCTGAAAACAATATATGTTATGTGAAATAATAATACAAACAACTTTTGCCTCGCAAGTATGGTCAAATATGTAACCAAACTCGAGTTAAAAATCAAAAACCAAAAAAAAAAAAAAATTTTTTTTTTTTTTTTTAATGTGTTCGGTTGAACACGTTCGGGTGGAGTTCGGCCGAACACCCGAACATGTTCGAACGTTCAGAAAACCTCCGAACATATTCGGTGTACTACACAATTAGAGAGTAAATGTTGTATTTACTGCTGAAGCATGCAATCATCACTTTTTTTTCTAACAAAAGAACCTTTTTTTTAAGAAAGTTAACCACCAACAATAAAATTATGTGAATTATGTGCACACACGTCATTTGAAACCTAAAGATTGCCCTTGCTCACAGACACCTATTGTCAAACCGCACAGATTGCCCTTGCATTGCMCCYCCCTGATTTTTAGCTAGCGCAAAAAAAAAAAAAAAAAAAAAAAAAATTAGCGCAAGAGTTGTCGAAGGTTCAAGTAGAGAAGAACGCTTGTTTCGCACGACTTCTACAACTTCTCTCGACGTACAATAAATGTGTACACGTTGCCCGCCGTTATTATGAGGAAGGTCCTTCAAAGAACGTCACAGGGCTTTGGGCGCAAAGTATTGAACATTCCTTATCTTCTCTAGCATCTCATAGCAAGGGCGTCGACCTTAGGTGCAGCTTTCTAACTCTACCGCAACCGGGATGTTTGAATATCATTCACCTCCAACATTACTTTCGGTGCCTCTCCATTCGTTTTCAGTTCAAAGAAGGCTAGAAGTACCCGAAGGGGTTCTATTATGTCTGGTGGACACTGTAGTCTCCTAATAAAAACCGTTTTTTTGAAACAATACGCTGCTAGTACTAGAAAGCACGTGTCTCATGTCACAAATAACCTCATTAACACTTCCTCCAACAATGTCGTTGGCCATACAGATTCTCTTCTTAGAAGAGACCGGAGAATTACAGGAACATAAAATAGTAGCAGGATCACTATGATAAAAAATTCGCTCAAGTGGATTAAGTGACAATCGCACATTCAATGTTGTGATTACGCATATTCGTTAACGTCGTCATATTCTACACAACCACCGTTTAGCTTAAGAAAGTTGTACAATTGGTGTGTACAAAGAAAAAACTTCACTTCATGCAGTGACATGTTTTGTGAAGATATGTTGATCGATTAAACTTGGCGCAAAAAAGACAAAATATACAAGTTGGGAAAAAATACAATACATGCAAACCACACAAACACACACTAACCGTCATTGTCCTACTCCGGGAATAATCCAACCCACACCTTAATCATACGATCAATGTTCAATGTTTTCTCGAAAATATGTTGTTCAAAGGTCAAACATTTTGTGCAACAACTTTTAAACCTAACAATCAACCACACTGCAAAGAAGGCCAGAAACACTTGACGGGGTTCTATTATGTTTGATGAACGTTGTAGTTTCCTGATAAAAAACGTCTTTCCAACAAAATATGTTGCCAGTAATAGAAGGCACGTGTCTCGTGTCACAAATAACCTCATTAACACCTCCTCCAACAATGTTGCTCGGATCCTTCACCGACGTTTTCCTATATTTTCTCTTCTTATAAGAGACTGAAGAATTACGGGAACATGACACAGTAGTCAGATCACTATGATAAAAAAACTTATCAAGTGAATTAAGTGATAACTACATGTCACAATGTTGTGATTATGCGTATTTAAAAACATCTTCATATTCTACACAACCACAGCTTAGCTTCAGAAAGACATACAATTGGTGTGTACAGGGGAAAAAATTTACTCGATGCAACTGCATGTTTCGTGAAGATATGTTGAGCGTGTGAACTCAACACAGAAAAAAACAAAACACACAAGCTAGGAAAAGATACAATTCATACAAACTACACAAACATACACCAACCGTAAGTGTCCTATCCAGGAACATCCCAATCTGCACCTTGATCACACGATCAATGTTCAGTGTTTTCCCCGAAATATATTTTTCAAAGGTCAAACATTCCGTGCAACAACTTTTAAAGCTAACACAATCGACCATATTACTTGAGTTTGCCCAATCTATGATCGTACAGGGACACAAATGCTCTCGATTTCATTATCATCGAACACAATTAATGATGTCATCGACGAATGATTTTGTAACACACAACAACCCCCACCGTGAAATTTAGGTCTTAATTTGAATTTAATAATATCCAACGTGTTACTATAATGCAAAATACAAATAACAGGATATGAAAAAAAATTGAAGAATAAGTTACCCTCTTATGGTGTACTTAAGTAACATTGACCATTTTTCCAATCCCTCTTTCACTCCCTCGACAACCCCACATTGATTTAAAAATCACGGGGTCTGCAAATAAGTCTCAAATTTTATCCCCCAACTACAAAACTCCCTTTTTGGAGAATCTGGAGTTTGTTATGAGCTTCAATTATGATAGAAACTTCAGAACTACTCGTCGCGTACTTTTGCATTGGTTGAGTCCAACGTGTACAACTATTCAACCTCCTTAGTAGGAACCTCAGAGGCTATATGCCCAACAACCATTTTATCTCTCTGGTTGAAGATATAATCCGATGCCACTAGGAAACTAGTGGTTGAATTGACCCGAACTTATTTCACCCAGCAACCATGATTATAGCGGTGTCAACTATAATCAAGATATTTAGTTGGATCGCCACCATGAAGGGAGGTTTAATACAATTAAAAACACCTATGTTATTCGTTGTAGGATTCATCTTCTTGTTTACCGTAGGAGGACTTACTGAAATTATATTAGTTAATTCAGGTTTTGACATTGCTCTACATGACACTTATTACGTAGTAACACCCATTACTCATCAAATAATCACACGCTCGACCGTTAGTAAACAAGTTCATCCCTCAACCTATTAATATAGATATTTATATAGGACAGTGAAAACATATTGTAATGGTTGTTTGTGTTCGCAAGGTTAAGTCTGCAGATGCAACATAGGCATGATGTTTGCTATCATATCGATGATCGATGAAAAGCGATAGATGAAGTGTTGTTTACAGAGCGTATTTTATCCATTACTAAAATATGTATAATTATACGAACATATGTGTGAACACTATGAAGTGCAATTTGAGATCCTTTGAGTGCAAGAATACATGATATGTTGGACTGTTTTGTTTGTTGATAAATAATGATGTGGAGCTCATAAAAATTGCTCATATGAGCCCGGTCACTAGTCGTGCGTGATCTGGAAAACCACAACCAACAACTCATTTTATGACTCCACATACAATTGTGCAAGATTAACAAGTTTTCACTTCATTTTTTTGTTCTTGATAAAAAATTTCATAACATTTTGCACCGCTAACATAGTATTCTAATATATAAGATCTAAATAACAAATTGCATCGTTCGTATCATACCGAGGAAAGTCGTTATTGGGAAAGTTCTTCGCTGCTCGTATGGGAAAACTCGTATGGCCATCAATGAAAAGTCGTCGGCATAAAATAAAATAAAAATATTCTCAACTTCAATGTTATTCAAACTTATTGTTCATGCAAAGTCATCACACTCTTCTTAGTATGCGGTTGTACCTGACTATTTTACTTCACAATCGCATCAATCAATGTCTCTTTGATTTGAAGAACACAATTATGATAAACCTCATTCTTCCTACTTAGCGAGTTTCAAACCAGAGCGGAGTTTCCGTATACCGGTAGAAACATTTGTGAACTCTTTAGACTGATACACATAAAAAAATAAAATTGACGACTCTTTTCTAGTTTCACCCTGACTCCACAATGCCATCTTTATAGCATCAATTTTAACGTTTTTCTTCCTGAATATACCTAACAAAATATTTTAATGCGAACGCAGACCCTTATTATATATGAGATACCTACCAGTGACTACCACAAATTACCTGATATTATCATCACTATGCACAATCTAAATTGCTCGCAATCTTCCAAATACTCAAAAGATCATTGATTGCAATACATGTTCCTCGTAGCGAGCCTCCAAAGCAATGTCATCTTATAGCATCAATTTTCACCTCTTTCTTCCTGAATATATCTAACAAATCATCCTAACGTCAACGAAGACCCTCATTATATATGATATACCTACCAAACATTCCTCCGATATTATCATCACTACACACGATTTAAATTGCTCACAATCTTCATGATACTCCGAAGGTTATCGATAACAATACATGTTGCTCGCAGCGAGCCTCGAAAGCATCCTCTAAGCTCATCCGCATTTCAAGATTGTCAAGGACGACTCCTCAAAACATTACGGTTTTTCGAGATTCACAAACGTATTATACTCCTTAGATATCAACCCGTCCCTATAACCACAATCCACAACGATAACACGAATGAAAACTATACCACAACACGAACAACACAAAACATGATAACCACCATGAAGCAAACAAAGTGTTCTACACATAAAAGTAGATTACAAACAGTTAACCACTTACTACACGCATCACCGAACTTAAACATTAACGATCCAAAAGACAAAGTCAAACGCATAAACAGTTCCTCTTCGCACAAGTACATCCTACACTTGCGGCATTTATAAACAATCAACGTACTCACATGCTACTCACTTTGCGAACCCGTTTCTTTTTTACCGTCGAACTATGCTCCCTTATCACTCATACGTCATTTATAATTTGAACCTTTAATGTCTCATAGTTTGACGTTCCAACAACACATCTGTGAACACTATCTGTTTAATTACAACTAGCAGACTCAAAGCAACCTAAACTATTTTATCAATCCAGTGCATGACCGAGCCGTTATGCAATAGCTGAGTTTATGAGAAAGCAACACCACCCTCATCCATAGCATTGTCTGACTAAAAGTCGCATGGCACATTCGATCTCAATAAACATACCATACACAAATAATAAAAGAAGCACGAACCTCCTCCCTCTCCACTGTGCGAATAATAAGTTTCTTTAACCAAATTTTAAACATCGCCTTACATCATGATACATTTTTCTTTAGCCCTACCAACTGATTGAACACTAACGCATGAGTCACTTTCATTGTATCAATATTGCAAAGCAAGCAGCTCACGAAATTAATGCAAACGAAAATCCAACTCGTGAGATGTAAGCAAACTCGTTAACCGAACAAATATATGACCATCACCAGATTTGTGCATATTGTGGTGCCCTATCATATTATGCGCTCAAATAAAAATATGGGATTTTTTCACAGAATATCATCGCAGTGATGTCTCACGAACACTTTGCAATTGTTTCACAAACTCACTACCTACTGACTGTTGGGATCAAATCAAAGACGCTACATGAGAGACACCAACATAATCATTGGCAAAACAAATTGAAAGGTATCTCTACCTGCACCAGAATTATGCATCAACATCTTTGCTTGATGCTCTGCATCTTCAACCCTCCTTTTCCAGTATTCAAGATGAAGACAATTGATCACATTAATTTCCGTAGTTAACCAAGTGATATCATCGCGTAGAATCAACTTCTCTTGTAGTTATGATATGATTATATTTCACTGTGCATCATCCAAGTCGCTAACCTTAGCATAATCGAGGTTGTATGGAACCTTGAATAATCTCTATATCCTTGACATACCTTGCATTACCTCAATTTTTTTACCTTGAGTTTTGAGAATTTCGTATACTCACGCAACATTTCTCGCGACAAATCTTTATCTATTTGGCGCAAGCTAATATTTTTCCACCAACGTCTTTTGTGAATAATAAAGACCAGCATCATCAAAAAATGATACTTCACCCCCGCTTGAAATCCTGAAACTCGATTATCGATACTTTGACCCAACTTTTGATGCACATCATGATTACCCTATGTTACTATCAACCGCCCTACACACAACCGCTATTACCGCAATTTTTTAACCTTGAGTTTTGAGAATTCCTTATATTCACTCCACATTTCTTGCATTAAATCTTTCACACATTTTTTCCAAAGTCTGCTTGTTGTATGGTTTTTAGAGGAATGAACTGGTTGTCAAAGAAATCAAATAAGAAAACAACCTTCTCAATTTTCACATTCACAATGTCATCAAATATAATGCAATATAGAAGAAATAAAAAATACGAACCAAATTTCATAACTCTAAATGACCTAATATGGATCATTATGATCATAACATCTAGAAAACCTTAACACCCCTAAATGCATATCCAATATAAAACCACACTCTCATATATTTTTCTGAACGACAACACTAACAATTTCACCACAATCACCCTATCATATCCTCACATAACGACGAGTTATACTTCATTACAACACAAACGCCATCACCAACTCTCTTCAATCCAACCTCATCTAACTCGGTATTAAATTTTAACAGTAGTCTACCCTAAAATCACCACTACAATCTATAGTTCAAATCACACCAAACAAACTTATTAGATTGTTCAATCGTACCTCATGAAAAACGTAGCGTTGAAGCACCAACTAACCAAGCACCAAGTGATTAACCACTTGCTAATAGCCTTTATTTGAAGTTATTGCCACCTAACCAATCAATAGTTGTTTACTTTGTGCCCAACTAGTGAACGCTTATCACTTACTACTTGATTATTTGGTTATTTATGAGCAGACGAATTGTTGATAACTCCTCTGCTAATAATATACGAAACCATCTAGCACGGACTAATTTAACATTCATAGATGCAATAATAAAAATAAACTTATCAAGTGAAATTAAAAAATTGATCAAAGAGCAATCAACATCGCCCATACAAAATTCAAGCACGGAGTATAAACCGATTGGAAAAACATGACCCGTATGTCGAAGGAGGAGATGATGAAGAATGAACGGTTCAACCACTGATTGGTCATACAATAATTTGTTAAACACCGACTAATGATACACAAGCGTGTCAAATAACGATTGATGAAAGAGTAACACAATGGCAGAAAGTACCAAGCACAACGTGATCAAGCACGAAGTGATCAAACACAAACTAATCAAGTGGCAAACCATCAGCTCATAATGCTCTGACCAATTAAGCAGTATCTCATTACGCACTACAAGATCAAACAGTAACTCATTGAAGAGAAGAAGGTAAAAAAAAACATTCATTAAAGCAACGCAGTTCGAACACAAACTCATTAAACAACAATAATTCATTAGGAAGCATAAATCAATCAACCAACGGCAGTGCATATATCCAAAACATGGTTGTGGTTTGTGGCTCATTCCCTTTGAGGAAACATTTGGTTTAAAGTCTTTTGATAAAGTCTCTGAGGATCCCAAACAGCTCGGCGGTCGCTGGCTAGGGTGAGCGGCCGTACTTTTTTGTGGTTTCCTGTTGATAACCTACTTGTCGCAATGTATGGCATTCGCTTAGAAATCTAAGCGAAAAAGGTGCAATAAAAAGTCTATTCAACTTTTTAATGCGTCGCAATTGACCGAGCACTAATTCGTTGAACAACCTCAGATAAATCACCAACTCATCAAACACTAACTCGACAAGTGGACCCCATCACGGCGCGTTGAGTCAAAAAAGCTCCATGGGAGATGAATGAATCTTTCGCTAGACGATGGAAATATACACTGCAATACTTCTTTTTTTCAAGTGTGTGTGTGCGTGTGTTCGTGTGTGTGTGTGTGTGTGAATGTGTGTGTGTGTGAATGTGTGTGTGTGTGTGTGTGTGTGTGTGTGTGTGTGTGAGTGTGTGTGTGTGTGTGTGTGTGTGTGTGTGTGTGTGTGTGTGTGNGTGTGTGTGTGTGTGTGTGTGTGTGTGTGTGATAGATAGATAGATAGATAGATAGATAGATAGATAGATAGATAGCAACGCACCGAGCAACAGGTAAGTCTCCAACCATGCGAGTGGCCTCACGGTACTTTCGAGCAAAATCAAATGCACCTTCTGGTAGAACATCGAAATATACACCACTACAAGGGCGTTGTCATGTGTGTGTGTGCCTCTCTATCTCACTCGCTAAGATGAGCAAAATTGAATGTAGAACACACAACACACACACCTACACACACGTGTGAAGTGTTGTGTATTTCGATTTTTATGCGAAAGATTCATGCGATTTTGGTCATCCTATCGATGGAAGTAGCATGCGGCCAGCCGCGGGGTAAAGGCTTGCCTATTGGCCGAACCAATCGATGAAACTCTCTCTCTCTCTCTCTCTCTCTCTCTCTCTCTCTCTCTCTCTCTCTCTCTCTCTCTCTCTCTCTCTCTCTCTCGCTCGCTCGCTCTCCTCGGCGCGTCGCTTCGGCCGACTGTCGACGAAGCAGGCTTCCCATCACTTCTCGCGTTCGCTGAAACTTTGACCGCCCCGTCCACACTTCGACGGCGTCGCCCCCGTCCCCTACCACACCCGTCGTTCCCGTGTGTTCTCCTTCGTCGCCCGCCTGCGCCCACCGCGGTTCACTTCCCAATATCAGACCTGACAGTCCCCCACCGCTCTGCTTTGTCGTTTGCATGCCGCCGCCCCGCTTCACTTCCTATTGTCGGACTCATCCATCCCTCAGCCCTCGAGTGTCTCGGTCGCCCCAGGCGGTATCACCCCCGTTTCTTTTGGGCCCCACGCTGGATTGTTTGCATGCAGTAATAATATAGAAATAAATTGATTATTATGATAAGCACTAGCAAATGAAGCAGGAACTCATTGTAGATAAAAACGTGAAGAAAATTCATTCATTACGCAACGAAAGTTGAGCACAAACTCATTCAACAACGATAACTCTTTAAACACTACCTCATTGAACAACCGCAGATGAACCCATCAACTAACGACAATCAATCAAGTATTACCTCATTGAACAACCGCAGATGAATTACCAACTGATCAAACACTAACTCAAGAAACTGAAAGAAAAGGCTCGAGTCGAATGAAGAGTGATATAAGCAATGAAATTAATAAGAAATTAAATTCATTTATTGAATAGAGGGTAACTTGTTATTCATTCATTCCGCCGATTAGGCGAGGCTACGATTCCTTTCTTTCTTTTTGTTTTCTTTTTTTGTTTGTTTTCAAGGGTTTCTGCGTTCAGTCAATCTACGCAGCATGAATCGGTCCCTAAGGAAACCCCGAAAGGCGGCGGCGATGGGTACTAGAAAGTAACGAAATTTGAATTAAGCTAGCGCTACTGAACAAAACAAAATTGGATGATTAGACAGGGCCTCAATTTCCGGGAAAAAACTTATAGAACCAATTGTATATTGAACCGTACCCCAAACCGACACAGGTGAACAAGTAGAGTTATGGTGTCGTGCACATTGGATCCGCAGAGGGAACCTCCCAACTGTGTCATGCAAAATTTTGTAGTACTTCGTCGTAGAGCGTTGCCGCACCAGTTGAGTGCGTCAGCCATACCTCTCACGAACCCTTACTCCAGGATAGCATCATGTGGGGTACAACTAACCTCCACCCGTGAAAGTTGTCACCATCCCTTAGATGAATGTATCCTCGCCGAGCTATTGAACCATATGCGAAGGTTTTTCGTATGCAATCATGGAGGTGACCAGACCGAGGGAGTTTCTCGTTCGCTGTAACATGGGGGTAACATAATCAGATTTGTCTACACGATACATCTTACGAAGAACAATATCAAACTTCATACGTAAATCGCACATATTCCTTTTTCAATATTTGACCTATAAGTTTCACTGATAAAATTAAACGAGTATAGCACGCGAAACTCTGAATAAATATTGCGACGAGACATGCCT
>BFEA01000036.1:2016030-2034161 GCA_003427395.1 Chara braunii
TCCTATGCTATAAACCCCCCCCTCCCTTTCCCTCTTCGCCTCACACACCCTTCCTTTTGCTCTCCCTCCTCCCTCTTCGCCTCACACACCCGTCCTTTTGCTCTCCCTCCTCCCTCTTCTTCTCTCCACCCTTCCTCTCCCTCTTTCCCACTCTTCCTCTCTGGTTTCTCTGCCTCGAGTGCATGTGTGCTCATGTGCTATCCGTGTATGTTCAACTGAATCTGAATGCCTACCGAACAAATGGAAAGGTCGGCCATAACTACCTGCATTTTATTAGATGCAAGCTCCTCAACAAAGGTGTTGTCACAAGAGACCCGAATTGCCCAGCACGTGATTATCATAGCTTACACCCCAAATCGCACCTGAATTCTTGAAGAGAAAGATCCAGTAGCGTGTAGACTACAGTAGTGAGTGAGCAATGGGATGGCCAAAATGAATCTCAGGGCAATAGAAAGTGAAGGCCATCATACTAGCATTCACACACAACCCTGATGCACTCACTGGCCAATAGCAGACACAATAACACATGGTTTTCTTAACTGACCCCCAGGACAGCCATTCCGATTTCGCTGCTTGAGAGCGGCCTCAAAAAGCAGACGCTCCAGAGAAAAAAAACGGAAACAAACGGCCCTAAACATCTAATAAAAAGAGAGAAACGTTCTAAATTCTGATGGCCAGGTGATATGAATGCACAGCTTGAGTACCGGTAGGCTGTGAATCTTTGAAGAGGCACCAGAATCACTAATAAGCCCAGAACCTACATGGCCTTCCACAAGCCTCGCCAAAGAACGGAGTCTGTTACATCCACAATAAGGATGGTCTCTCTTCCCATTCATTAAGTTTCACCCTGCAGCTATTCACCTGCAATTCAAACAGCCAGACTTTGCGGCATCTCTTTGCGGCATCTCGATAGCTCATCTCACGTCCCATGATTGTTCAGCGTTCTTTTGGTGGACTGGTCGGCGTGATGTGCCTACGTGCGCTTCGGCCACCGCTCCTTGCGGCTGCTCGTTACACCCGCTACCTGGTTGATCCTGCCAGTAGTCATATGCTTGTCTCAAAGACTAAGCCATGCACGTCTAAGTGTGAACACTTTGCACTGTAAAACTGCGAATGGCACGAATGGCGTGGATGCTCAGTGGTTAGAGCAGCGGCTGGAAATGCACATTGTGGTATAAGGTCGTGGGTTCAAAACTCACAGCCTTGCGCACGTCCGCCGTTTCGCGCTTTCATAGCACCCAGCCATTCGCACACCCCCCTTGGGACGACGCATGGTAAATTTATACAGACACTGTCTGCGCAACGCCCAAGGGGTTTGACCCATGGTTGTTGTATGTCGGGGTCTGAGCTGTGGGAGGTCTGCCTGATGTCGAGTGATCTCATGGGTTGGCCGGTGCGCATGGTTCGGGCCTTGGGATATGCGCCATGGTTTGGGCGGGGGTGAGGGAGGGTTTTTTGGGTAGAGTCTGTTAGGACCGTTGTACATGACAGTATGTGTTGGATGGTTGTACCTGATGGGAATATTCAGTTGGTTGGATTGTTGCAACCGTCGCACCCCCTGTAGAATCCTGACCGTTCATCCTGTCTTCCGTCCTCGATAGGACTAAGGCCAATGGAGTACCTCTAGCAGAGTCTGGGTACGCTCTGGATGTTTCCCGTGTACTACCATAGGTGTCCCTGGCCTGAGGACGGGAAAACAGGATCTGTTGATCAGGGTCCTGCACACAGTCTGAGTGGGCCTTGCCCCGAGGTCTGCCTATGAACACCAATGGGGCTAGCGTGTGTGGGAAAGGGGAGTTATAGTTGGAACGATGACTGGTACTTACGATTCCCTGGGGCGGGCTTCAAGGATTACTTATGAGACCCTGGGCCTGTGCTTAGAGCGACAGATAGCCCTCATTAGTCGCCAGGATGGGAGCTTGGACAGATGAGGGATAGGGAGAACGGGTACCATACATAGGGGGGAGTGGGAGGGAACATCGCATCTGGCGGAAGGGAAGGGTCCCCCATAAAGTCTGCCAGGTGGGAAGCAGCTTGTCTGTGGACTAGTCGACCCCGACTAGTTCGGGGTTACCTACGGTAAGAGTGCACCTAGGGGGGGCGGTCTAGTATTGGGCGTCTCGCTAGGAAAAATATGCATACATGCTAACCAGTAAGACGGTTGTATGTCCGTAGGGTCGGCTCGTGATGGTGCTATAATAGAAGATAGAAATGGTACTCTAGGGGTGGGTAGGTTCCCGATAGGCCGTCCGTGCAATCAAAATGGATGGCGATTGTAGGGTGTACTGCCAGGCCAGACATCCGACCTCTCCAACAACCCTGGGTTGGGTCCCCCTCGTAGATATGATCCCAGGTAGCTGGGGTCAGATCGCGTTGGGTACCCTTGAAAAAAAAAAAGAAAAAAAACAGGAAACTGTGAATGGCTCATTAAATCAGTTACCCTTGAAAAAAAAAAAGAAAAAAAAAAGGAAACTGTGAATGGCTCATTAAATCAGTTATCATTTATTTGACGGCGCCATTGAGCAGTGGTGCAGGTGGCCTCGGCCCTGCATCCGCTGCTTACCATATGCGAGGGTAGAGACTTGTGGGATGTGTGATGCATCCGCCGATGGCGTCGTGAGGTTGGGCCCGTCAGTGCTGTGCTACACATTGCCTCTCTCTTGACTGGATCCAGAATGCACCTAGTGTGAGAGTCCAAACTTGCTGATCATCATTTTATCGCACTCATCATCATCATAAAAAAAGAGCTACCAAGAGACACAGGGGAAACAGGGCCAGAATGCGCAAAAGTACACAAGCGCACATTCAGAAAGAGCGTAGAGACAGGAGGAGGATCAACTCAGAACTACAACTTTGGAGCAGCAGGAGACATTCTCTGCAACCTATCAGATAGACAGTCGGAATGAGAGCAGAGGGAGACTGAATAATGATACTGCACCCCCACAGGGTTGAGGGTTGTCAGAAGGAACCCTGTGTGCTACAGCTGGGAAAGGCTTCCTCCCTATACATGTCCCTTGGGTCACTTTTTATTTCTATTCAACAGCTCCAGCTTATCCTCAGGGAAACTTCGAAGGCAGGGAAACTTCGAAGGGAACCACCTACTAGACGGTTCGATTAGTCTTTCGCCCCTATATATCCCAAGTCCGACAAATGATTTGCACGTCAGTATGGCTGCGAGCCTCGACCAGAGTTTCCTCTGGCCTCGCCCTTTATTCCAATTGTTACATCCATCAGGATTTTTTGTTTTTAAAGACCTGAGCTATTTATCAAGAATTACATGTGTGTAGTACTGTGTACCATTTAGCCACAGGTGAGGTATACATGTCAGTCAGGCTAAATTAAAAATGCGAGATTGGGAGAGATCTTCACAATCTCCCGGCCTATGAGAGAGAAAGAGGGATTCCTTGTCACAATATCCAGGCTTGCAAGAGATTTAACCTCGATTTCCTGGCATACAAGAGGATTATACAAGATTCTCCATCATAACCCCCAGGTGTATGAATCTGCAAACCACTGGGCTAGGGGGGGAAAAAACACTATGCCAGACTGCATGGGTAGAGTGGCTGCGTCAACAATTTGAAGTACAGTGCAGATTTAAATAGCAGGGAGGGGTTCATCTACGAAGACGAGCCTGGGTTCACCCAGCATGACTGCCTGAAAGGTACACACATATAGCTTTTAGCAGACAGAGCCGGGCGGAATCAGATCAGACGAATACAATAATATTATGAGCTATCCCTGTTTTTCCTAGAAAAGATGAAAAAGAGGGAAAAAATGATCGGTTGAAGAAGTCACCTTCTGGAGCGCTCGCACTGTGGCATCAGCCACTGCCATTGTCCTCATCCGGTCGGCAATCTGCTGTGCCAAAGCCAGCCACAACATACGGCTTTGTGCTCGGCAATGGTCTGCTTCCTCGCTTGTTTTTATTCCGTTCAGAGATCGATGTCCAACAATGGACTGAACAGATTCGTTCTCCTCGTCAGTCAGGTCACTCTCATCATTTGCGCTCGACTCTGCTGCCACCTTGGGGGAGGCCATCTCACTGGACATTCCCCTCAGATGGTAGTCCCCCACAAGTCCATCTACATAACGTAACCCTGATGACAACAACATTTTGCTTGCGGCAAGACGTTGTTGCGTCCACTGTACAAGACCACCACCTCTGCTTTCCTCCCTAATTGTTCCCTGAACCAAGTCATCTGCCTTCAGGTACGGGTTCTCCCCAACTGCTACTCGCACCGTCTTCTTCTTCGCACCTGGAATCGACATCAGAACACAACCGTCACCTCCAAAGCCCAGCGCACCATCTTCCAAAATGCAACCTCCGGATGGCAATTCCACATCCACAGAAAGCAAGGGCGGAGTTGGTGACCCTGGCGCTGGTTGCCGAATAGCTCCTGACCGCCACTTGCCCCTGCTATTACGCCGGATGGGATGAAGCAAGCCAATGAGTGGGGTATGCGACCCATTCTCTTTCTGGTTGAGGCCTTTGGCACCATTTTGTGAGTGACACCCATCCGAAAGGGCACGAGATTCCAACGGCTCGGGCTCAGAATCATACGGAATATTCATCCCTGACAGGGCAAACTCCCCCACACCAAAACCTGAGGGAGTATCAATGTCTATGCCTTCGTCTGTAGAATCGTCCTGCGTAACTTGACTTCCCGAGGGATCGCTGAGCACCATGTCAATATCGTCCATTAAGTTCGGCACAGGGGCATACGAAGATGACACAGATGGCATCTCATCCATCAAATTAGGTATTTGTTCAGCAGGGCCAGAGGCAGGCGGCTGTGATGCACTCCGACCGGATTGCCCACCAGACACACTGATACTACACATGTCTGAGTTGAGGCTTGTGGCTGATGAAACAAGGCCAGCTCGGATGGACGAGGACGAGGAACACGATGATAGTGACCCCATTGACGTTCTCCGAGAAACCTTCATTGGCCTAGAGGAGAGGCTGGACGAAGAGTCAATGCGTCGATCCCCACTCCCACCACTCTCCATTGATCGAGCAAGAAGATGACCCTGCAAGCAAACCACCCTTGCACGAACCTGCAGCACCACCCAAGGACAACCATTAGCCAAATTCTTGAAAGTCTTTACTGGAAACAAGCGCGAACGACATGCTGTCACAGACTCACAGGTAAGAAACAAGCAGCCCCTTGGTATTCGTATCACAAGCAAGAGTACAAATGAAATGAAGTAGCACCACGCATGACCGATTCCATTATGTCTTAGGAACTGCATGGGGAGTAGGCCAAAGTTAATAGGGGTATTAGAAGGTTAAAAAACACAGTGTGTGAGAGAAATATGCTCATTAACAGTATGGCCCTGCCTCTACCGTGCATGGAATAGGCTATTGTCTTCCCCCGAAGAGAACGTATCGTCATTACAGCCGTATTTGGTCCACCTTTCAGTGTCCAATAGAGATATAACGACCATATGTTCGATTCGTGTGAAGAAGGTAGGCCATTGAAAGACAGGTGTCAGAATACCTAGCAAGCAGAAAACAGAGGAAACCAAGCAGGTGATCTGAGCAACAACGAAAAGACGGAGAAAAACGAGAATCAAGGGATTAAAACGGCCCGAAACAGAATTGGATAAGAGAGCAGATGCGGAGAAGCAAGGACTCCAATAGTGAGGAAGGCACTGATTGGACAGATGTGTGACTTTGTGACGCTTGGGACCTGGCATGGTTGGCTGGTTGGTTCGGGTGGGGGAATAGAAGGGAAGGAGAGGGAAGGGGGGAGGGGAGGGAAGGGCAGGGAAGGGGGAAGGGGGAAGGGGAAGGGAAAGAAAACAGAAAAGAAAAGAAAAAAAAAAAGTGGTCGGCGAGAAGTGTTTGGGGATGTGCTTGGATGATCAGGCAGCTGCCGTCGTTGGGAGAGAAAAAAAGTAGATAAAAGATCGAGGCAAGTAGAAATGTTGAAGAGGGGGACAGGAGGGAGGGCGAAAGAATTTGAATAATATCATCAAGATTCATCATGGATAACAAGAACGAAAAATTTACATCGGTCATTTTACAAATGGAACGCTAAATGTTAAATTCGCCACTCCGATTTTGCACAGAGGAGTGACATTCAGCCATCAAAAACACAGGCTGTGATAGTTCCGAATGACACCCGGGCATACATCTGTACATAGTCAGGATAAAGACTAGGTGGTGGGATGGGGCAGGGGGAAGAAATGCCGGTGGGGACAAAAGGGGGGCAGGAAAGTTGAAGGAAGGTCAACGAGGCCAGAGGAATGAGAGACGAGTACAGAAGCAAAACCAAAGCGGAAAAAGAAAAAAAACAAGAGTGCACTCTTCACTTATAACCCCCTCATGAATCTGTCCTTTCCCTTTCACAGATACTTCTTTATCCTTTGCATGCACGGTTCTAACAGCTTGCCTCCAATACCAGTACTCGCCACCAATTACCTGAGCCATCCATCTTGGTTTCACACCATGACCAAGCCTCCACTGCAGAGCTATCCATGGGGCCCAAGGCCCGTGCGGCGTGCACCCTCTTCCTTCACGCTCGACTTGCTGGCGTTCTTCGGACCAGACCCTGCAACTTGTTCTCTCAACCACCCCTTCTCACTCCCTTTTGCACGTTCACCCACCTCTGGTGCAATCCATTGTGCTCAGAAGGCTAAGGACAAAAGCACGCTTCAAGCCCCCGATGGCACACACCTCCCACCAGTCCCCGCTTGTTACCTTTCAGAGAGGTGAAATAGCAAATCCACTCGATTGTCGGTGCAGACCTGCAAGATGAGCTTCTCTGCCATCCATGACCACAAGCATGCCAAACTGCAAAAGAAGATGGCATCCACCCGAGAGGAGCCCGCATAACCAAGCACACAATTGATACGGCTTTCGGTCTGCATCGCCACCACAGCCGGTCCCCAGTCAGCAGCAGCAGCAGCCTGTTTTTCTTTCCCAGCACCATCCCTCAGACCTTACACAAGCTCTTTAACTTCCAGACGGGTGGGCACATGTGTTTCACAAGTCGAACACGGTTGGTTCTTCCCTCTGGGGACGATATTCGATCGGGACCAAGGATTGGGTAGGCCTCGCGTGGACGGCGCCGGCAGAAAGAACGAACAGATGGCAAACTTCCAAACTGGCAGAGCGCAAAAAACAAGACGCACCCACCTCCACACTTTTAACCACCACAATACACCCACCGCTCACACAATAAATCACACCTTGCTGTTTTAAAACGACGGCTGGGGTTGGACACAATTGTCCATACCCCCCCTGCCTTCCGCCATCTCCAACCTCGCGCGAGCAACATTCGAACCTGAAGAGACACCTTCCAGCCCATCATGCTGCCGATGGTCCATGCCGTCTGCCGCTGAATCAAATCTGTGTGTAAGGCTCCTCCCTCGCACAATACCTTCGTCATCTGACTCTCCGCCAATCCTCACCAAAGCCATCGCAACACCTTGTAAACCATTTACTCCGTCGCTTCCTCTCATGCTGTCGCTGTCGACAGACCCTACTCTCATCCCAAGTTCTACTTCTGCTCCATTATTATCATCCTTGCGCATGCCTGAATCTCCATACCCCCTGTAGAGACTTCCACTTCCACCCTTGCTGCCAACACCACTCGATCGGACACCGTCATCGCTCCCTATTCGTCCATAATTCCCAAGCATCAAAGTTGGGGCCTGACCTAGTGGTGCGCCTTGCACAATCATGGAGCTTCGACTCCCATTCCCATTCCTGCCGCCGTTGCTTGTGCCATTCATGCAAATAGTCGATATGTCATCACTGCCCCTGCCATTGCCATTACCACCTAAGAGCGAAGGCCCAACCATGCAGCCCAGGTTGCTCCCACCTCGCAACCCAACTTGAGGTTGTTCATGCGTGTGCTTCCCCTCATACGTGGTGATAACCATACTGGGATCTTGTGTCGACCTCTCCACATGCTTCCGCACCGGACAATCTGGCGTTGTGCACTTGTAATAACTCCTGAAACAGAGCGCATCGCACACCTCGTGTCAGTGTGCCGCAGGCTCTGCGAAGAAGCGCAGGCGTCGCTTATATTCTGCTTGCAGACTTCGACAAGCTTCTGCCCAAGGATTCAAAACAACTCCCTCTGAGGGAAAGAAGCTGAAGCCCCTCTCCCAGTTTCCACTCCGTGCTCTCCCAACGCTAACTATGTGCACTCAACACAACAGCAGGCACCCAGATCGCCCACCATCAACCGAATCACCGTTGCAAAGATGCACAAACACAATGCACATATTCCTTCCTGCAAAGCAAAAGCTGCTGCAATAGACTCTTTACGGAACTTAGCACACTTGGGCAATCATATATACACACCACAAGGATCGTACATTCGACCATGCCATGCGGAGAGACGTGGATCAATGTTTAGGCGATACAGGAGAGGGACACCACAATCCTGCATCGGCACTGTACAGCCCATCGTACGAGAAACAGCACTCACACGTTGCGGAAAAAAATAGGGGCGGGGAGGATGGCCTTGCCCTAACAGAAAAAGCAACAGTTCACTACGAGCCTTTCTCTATCACTGACAGCCACCAGCACTCAAACACACAAACTTCAGGAGGGAAACATAATATCTTGTCAAACAATACTCGACGCATTTCACGACGAGAGGGGTGAGCATGAAGATCCAGATCTGGAGCAGGGTTTGATGGTCCGAGGTGAACGTCAGACACCCAGGACTCCCGCAGGAAAACACCTTGTGTAAGCCAAACACCAATCACCAATAATGAGAACCGGTGGGTTGTCATAACTGTGCACACAACTCACAAAGGCATCCAGATACAGATGGAAATTCAATAACAATGCACAGCACTCGGTGCCTTTCAACAGTTCACCACATATAATCCTTCACCCACGTGAGTGATCTCACATTTGCTGGGTGTACAGTATCTACCAGAACATGCACTCATGTACGAACTTCCGAGACACCTCAGTCAACAGTCAAAGACAGAGCTCCCCTCGTTTGTGTGTGTCCTCTTCTCCCTCTCTGCCCGCGGTTTACTGAGCGGTTCTGTCCGACGATATGTATAGAAAACCAAGCATACATACAAAGACGTACACTTGCGATGCAGCTTCAGCAACACATCAGTCGCAAGTAAATTCCGAGGCACCTCAGTCAACAGTCAAAGACTGAGAACTCCCCTTGTTTGTTGTACCCTTCTTGCTCTCTGCCTACGGTTTACCGGGCAGTTCTGTCCGACGATATGTATAGAAACGCATACAAAAACGTTCACTCGTGATGTAGCTTCAACAACACGTCAATCGCAAGTAAAATACCGAGACACTGCTATATAAGATCGTGAGCCCTTTTGTTGTTCTCAGGCGATCACAGGCAAACATGGCTCTCGACTAGCGTGAAGAATCTTGACCTTTTCCCGCCCCCAGCCACATCACAGAGACAGAAATAGGCCTAGCCTCCGTACTCACACCCTGAAGATGTGTGAAGGGGCAGTAGGAAATCATACAAAGGACAAAAGTAGAGGCAGGTGGTTGAAACACACTGACAGCAAGCAAACGCAGACTGTGGATGGGCAGATGCCAAGCATTCCACTTGAACCACCGGTACCCTGCCTAGCTACCCTGCATGCACCCTCCAGTTAATCAGGGCCCATGGCAAGACTCAGCCTGATGAAGGTGGGTGGTCAGCCTAATGGAGGTGGGTGGTCCCAGGGAGGGGGGCAAAACTTTTTGGGTTTCCTAACTTTAGCAATTTCCTGTTCTCATCTCCTTGAATAAATAGAACAATCTGAAAATTTAGTGGATGCATGGCATGTGATGCTGTGTAAGGGGGAAAATCCAAAAAGCATACATTTTTTCTTCTTGTGTTTTGGCCCTCCAGCGGTGGGCAAAATCCAGCACTGGGAAAATGAGGCTTGCAGATAACGGTTAAAGCGCTCTACATTTACTCGAGCTATGTCAACTGTTCACGATCTTATGCTAATATTTGGACTTCCTATCTTGCCTAATGATTTATCTCCACCCACTTGTGAGTCGGATGTTGAAGCCCAAGGTCCCATGATGTGGCACAAGTGTTACCTCGCACCTATTATAAGAACTCACATCCCCATGTTTCGACAAAATTTGCCTACCATCTATGCAACAAGAATAGTCCAGAGACAGAGATAGAGACAACCACTAACCCAGGGTTCTAGTATTAGATTGGAATCTAGATCGTGTTGATTGTTCGAGAGACCTCACTCCGTATCCGAAGAGAACGGTTTTAGGCGGATCCCCTTAAGGGTCCACAGAGGACAATTCTAACTACGGGATCTGTGAATTATCCTTGGTACCACCGTGGAGTTATTTCCCCAGCTCCCACGATCTCGAATATCTTGGCCGTGAAAGGCCAAAAACTGGGGGCTAGGAGGAGGAAGGCCAGAGGGAAGAATCCATTCCCATCTCCTCAAGGATGCTCCTGATCACGGTCTCACAGTGATGGAAGTCCTAGCTATCAGGACCACCGTATGCTTTTCAGATAGAGACCTCCGAGTCCTGACCTCTTTGTTATACCTGCCGGTAGGAACAGCACTGCACAGGAGAAAAGCTCTTGCCAATGCTTCATTGATTATTTGTCACTCACTAAAGACACAGCGCACCAATTGCCCGAACTAGGTGGAAAGATGGATCAAAACAACCCAAACCTTTCAGCTAGTCTTCGACAGATTGCTTGCATCGGGTTTCAGGTTTTCGATTTCGTGCCCTTTCTTAGGGTTCTCGTCACACACTCAATCAGGGAGACGGCAAGCCCTTGAAGAAAGAGTGAGCCAAATCAAGTACAAAAGCTCTTGGCTATACTTTCTCGATCATTTGCCAACAAAGAAGTAGCCCGGTCATCTTTGCTAGAAGAAAGAGTGAGCCAAATCAAGTAGAAAAGCTATTGGCTATACTTTCTCGATCATTTGCCAACAAAGAAGTAGCCCGGTCATCGACTGAACTAGATGGAAAAATGGATCAAAACAACCCAAACCTCTCAGCTAGCCTTCGACTGATTTCTTGCATTGGGTTTCAAAACTTTCAAGTTTGGCTTTCCAATCCCTTTCTTAGGGCCTACTCACACTAGGGACTTTTATGGAAAAATCACTAAAATTTGATGGTTGGGCCAGCCGCACGAGGCACTGAAAGCAGCAAAAGTAGCAAACGGGGTATCAAATTTCACCGGCCTGGCGGGCTGCAGGGAAGTGCATTTTGCTACCACCTCACCCTCAGAGTTCTTTTCATACACTCGTCAAGCAGACGGCAAGCTCTCGAAGAAAGACGGATAGAGTATAAGCCACCCAGGTTTTCCCCTCCACCTCTGGTTCGCAATAAAGCAAGAGGCGGCTGTCCACCTGCCTTGGCAATACAACCCCCATCTGCAGATCTACAGATAAGGGCAACACCTCAACACGCTTCAGAAAGTCACGTGCTGCAGCTCTAATTCTATGAGAAAATGTATTTAATAATGATGTGAACAACCTCGTCACAGTTTTGCTATGGTTCTGTTCCCGTCAACAGCACATAGCGTTCGAGACGGAACGCTGATGGAGAGCTGTATGATGGGACGTACGTTTCAGAGGGTAGCAACTGACCTATGACGCCTACCCATTTTAGGTTTTGCTTTAACTGAAGCTATTGCTTGTGGGACAACAGCAACCCTACCGAGCTCCCTCCATATTCGAATGGTTGGTCGCGACAACAGAGACAGCCTCCTAATGTCTTACTAGAAAACCGGTTGCCATTTCACCCGCAAAAGAAACATTAAAAAAAAAACAAAAAAAAACAAAGACGTGGTAACCACACAACTCAGCCGCACATTACACTTGTGGCCCCTCATCGGGCGCCTCATCCCTGAGAGGCATTATGTGCACTCTCTCCCTCTCCATTACTTTCATGTCTCCTCCTCATCCATGCGCATAGCACGTGTATGTTCCCCTTCCTTATCTTTTTCAATCCCATGCACATAGCACAATGCATCTGCACACACACACCGGAGTGAAGTGCAAGGTTCGTGCTTGTCGAAAGCCAGTACGGTTTGATACCTACACAATAGTAAAGTCACACACCCAGTGCTGTTGGTTTTGTATAACAGGAGGAAGAAGGAAGACCCATCCTCTTCCCACATTTATCATCTATGCCATGCAAGCCATTGAAACCGCGATCATCCCTCAAGAACGTACCCTTGACCTAAATCAGGCTCCATCCAAAATTTGGGTTCCCGTATAACGGAATCAGCGTTTCAGATGTTCAATTCGCCGTCTTGCACGCGAACAATGGCAAATACCCCCTATCACAACATCCTCCCTATTGTTCACCTGGCACGTTCTCAACCTAAGCTCCTCTATGTCCCTAGCTCCTACACAAGGAATGACCGCTTCCCAAATGTGTCTTGCCAACATGGCGGAAGCCGCCCGCATCTCATATTCAGATGGATTGCTGGGCAATACTGCCGGCACACAACTCACAGGGAGAGTGACTCCATGCGTCAACATCAAACTGATTCAAGTAAGGATCCTGGTGACCACATAAGAACAACTAGCACCTTAGTTCTCCTAGCACATTCTGAACTTCAGCTCGTCCACGAGCCCAGGTCCTCCACAGAAAGTGCTTCCCCAATGTGACTGGCCCCTGCCGTAGGAAAAGTGGGTGAAATCACCCGTACCTGAGTATCCGCAAGGATCATCGGGCAATGCTGCTGAGGAAACACTTCACAGGGCAGCTGACCCTATGGATTGACATCAAACGAATTGATGTAAAGATCGCAGCGACTGCATCAGGGAAGCTCTCACAATGAATGCATCTACAATTCTTGTAGCCATTCACACCACTCAGTGCACACACCTACCGGTAGTGCCATGATCTGAGGGGGCAACTTGAAGGAAGGTCGAGGCACACGTCAAACTATTCAATGGAAAGATCAGGGTGACTCTATTAGGGTGGCTCCCACAATGAATACATCTACAATTATCCTAGCCATTCACACCACTCGTTGCACACACCTTATGCCATCATTTTTCTTCTTGGCAGTTCACACGGTTTTCCTCTATTTATTCTTTCGACTTTCCCTTTTCCCCATGCCTCTCAGGTGCAAAGTTCACCACACTCGTGTGGTCGATTTCCAAGTGCCCACGCTATCCGTCTCCCAAAGCAGCACGATCACACCACGGGGACGACAGAGTAAGGAGTATCAAAGGTGTATAAGACAAGGGTAAACGATTTTGGTGCTTTGGTTAAGGCATCCCAGCTCCATTGGGACCTAGTGAACCCCTATTGTATCACCTCTCGAGAGCCTATGCTACGATGAGAGACATTCTGACATAAAAGCTATGCACTCCCTGTGAAAAATGCTGGCATAAAACTCTCAAGAGTCTCAACCACCTTCAGTTTGTCTCTCTCGGCCCGCAACCACTATAGTAGGCTGCTCTTTCTTGACCACCAGTCCAATTTGACAGAGCTTATCCTCTTCTGGACAGACACCGAGGTGACCGTGTGCTGATGTGTGTCGAAAAGGAGTCTGACCTTGTTCATTGCTGTAATCATGTTCTTTCTTCTTCTTCTTCTTCTTCTTTTGCTGTAATCATGTTCTCTGGACAAGTGGCTGCTATGTTTGATCACACTCCAGCATTCTCGCAACGTCCCTGTTATACTTGACTATCCTGCAGCATTCTTTCGCTCTGCTTCCCTAGCCGCATGAAGCCTATAATCACTGGTGACCATCTTGCATCTGTTACCGCTTACGGTAGGGCATGCCCACTCACCACATAATTGTATCAAATGGAAAAGCGGCCGAATACAAACTGGCCTTCAGCTACATGTAGAGCAGCCTACTGACTATCCTGTCACAAGTGCACATCGACAATCTCTACACTAAAGCGTATTCCATAGGGAAATGTACTCAGTTTAAAGAGTACAACCTTTCCACGATGAATATCTCGAAAGGAGTACAAGACTCGTCTTAAATTTGGAAGCAGCAATCACCAATGCGCCTACGTCAGTTGGTACACCCATGAACTGTTGAAATACAGACCCAAGTTCGAATCGAGATGCAATAAAGAGGAAGCAACAATCAGCAGCAAAATTTCCAAAGCTCAATTGTTGCACTCCCACTGCTCAATAACCCACTGCCAGGGAAGCCAGTGAGTTTACCACGAACCCCCCCGTCTATAATATAAAATCCCCATTCAGATCGTCGAACAGAAGAACCTATGTCTGCCAAGAATGGAATGAATATTGTGAGGACGGGTGGTGCAGAGCACATACAGAGCCAACGATAGCAGATCATTTGAACGATTGCACACACTGGCCTCGCTCTTCCCTTTGACATTTTTCCATTCACAAACATGAATTCACCACAAGAACACACTTGTGACAGTTACACTACAGCAAAAAGAAAATCATCACACATTCACAGACATGACTTCCCTGCTGGAACGCTTCTAGCAGTTGTACTAAACCAAATAGTTAATCATCACACTAGGAGTGTGAAACTCTATTAACAGGAAAAGCACCGGCAGGCTGCGGCAGCTTATAAAACTATGAAGTGAGCATCCAGCATGTATCTCGTGCAACGCTTCACGAACAGAAGCTGATCAAGGCAAGCCAGCCAGCATCATTCACGTAGTTTATGAGCAAAGACAGACTTCACTCACAGGCATGCATTCATAGTACTTCATACTTGAGGAGCAACCAAAACAACAAAAAACAGCTGAAACAACTCGCACAGGGACACCATTGCCCCAAACAACATCGAGAACAACACCAGGACATGGATACATATCAATTGTGGAAAGGCCAATCAAATCCCTATGCACTTCATGTTCTCGAGTTGCAGAGAACAATCCGAACTTGGCCAATGTTTCTGGATTCACTCCGCCTTAAGGCCTTGCGTGCTATTGTCATTGCCAAAATATTTTCCGCAGCTGGTTGGTGCGAACAACAAGTAAGGGATATGTTTGGTGTGTATTTTTCCAACCATCCTGATTTACATTGTATATTAACAGATTACGTTTTTTTAAGGGTCGTCGATAGAGAGGGCAACCGCCTCTGCAGGTTGCGTAAAGAAAAGGCTCACTGCAAAGATCCGAAGGTGATCGGAGAGCAGCCTTCAAGACGCGGCTTCGGGCACTCGCATCCAGCTCGCCAGAGTCATATTAGAGGTATTCAATATGTTTTAACTTCCTAGTTCTAACCCCCTATGAAGCACAATGCCAACTAACGACTAACATCAACAAAAAGAGCAACACCAGAATGAAAAGATTTCGCCAAAAAAAAAAAAAGAAAGCAAGAAGTGGACTTAGCCTCCACATTACTATTTCGGACAATAATAATTCATTTCAACAGTTTTCAACACAAGAAACTTTGGTAACCTTACCTGGGATGGCTCTTTCCTTTGACATATTTCTGTCCATACTTGCGCCATCTCCACCCATCGTCCATTACTTCCCTCTCGCTGACAGTCTGGATCACAAACCTCGGCTCCCGAACAGCCCTCGGCACCCCTTCCTTCTTATCCTTTCTCCTGGGACAGCAAAAATATGTGATAATCAGAGGCTGCATCTAACACACTACATGCACTTACGAGCTCAGCCAAACAGAGGAGATGTAATTCAACAGACAGCTGCAAGGTCATAGACTAAGGAGGAGATGTTGAACAGAGCTGCAAGGTCATAGACTAAGGAGGAGATGTAATCCTACAGACAGCTGCAAGGTAATAAAACTACGTACAGCAACTCTATTCCAGATTTCATAACACTTTTATACACGATGGGATAAGAAAAAGACACACAAGCAGTTCTTTATAACCAAGTTTGTCAAGAAAGGGTGCATAGCAGTTGAAGCAATGAGCTGAATATCTTCAGTTCATCACTTCGGAAAAGTTGATAGGAAGGATGAACCAGTGCCTTCAAGAGTTGGCGCTGCATTTTCATATGCACACAGACCATTACCGCTGAAAATAGATAGAGCACAGAAAACAACCTGATTCATCTACAAGGGCTCTAACCTGCGGCTGTGCGACTAAGCGAAAATGAAAAGCAAGCCAACAAGAAAAGCAGAGCCCAATCAACGAGTAAACAGCCAGGCACTGACCCATATCAATGGGCAGGGACACGGTTTACTCGACGGTTTTGTGATTTTTAAGGGCCACAGGACTATTTCAAGGCCAATTGTACACGCTCCAAAAACGCCCAGACACAGGCAGAGCATTTCAAGAGAATTGCCCCACCAAAGCAGGCGGTTCTGACTCCTTTTAGCCCAAACTTCTGGCGGATCTGCGCTTGATGCCCTAAGCCATACTCTTCAGGAAGGATCCTGGCAACAGAGGATAAAACATACCTCTTCTTGCATCCATCTAGATCATCGCCACCCTCAACACCTCGCTTAGCACATGTGGTCATTCCAAGCTCCATCTCAGTGTCTTCCATATCATCCATGTCAGCACTTGAAAATGAGGACCGTGACAACGAAGAATGCGGGGGACTTGCCGACCCAGAATAGGGGGGATACAAAAGCCGGGCAGAAGCTTGTCCAGATCGACCTGGACCCCCCCCACCACAGACGGGGGAGGAATTGGCCACTGTTATGGCACTGGACAACCCGTCCTCGCAGTTGGAAGGGGAGGCGTCACCAGAGGAGTTCAATCTGTCCAGCCGTACGGCACCAACATTCGGCGGTGACTTGGCATCATCATCCAGTGAATGGCGATTGGTATCGTGGACACGCGTCCACATATCCTCTCCATCTGATTGCCCTTCACCTTCTATAACTGTGACCTTCCCACCATCTAGATTTAGTTCACGGCCGTCTCCAGAATTCCCCCATCCCCCATCTCTGTCAGAGCCCACAATAGCCAGTGTGAGATGGGATGACGGCCCTCCAGACGAATTCTTTCCTGAATCCTTTCCCAAGTTGCTGTTCCTCATCCTTGCAGCAGCTGCATTAGCTGATCGCCGCAACATTGCTGGTTGGGGATGGTTATGGTCATTTTTGTACTCCACTGACAAATCCAGCCCTGAATGTGTTCGTTCCACGCGCTTCTTTGCTGAGCAACTGGGGTGCGTGCACTTGTAGTAACTCCTTGGATGATTGCTCCCCTTCACATGCTTCTGTCCATATTTTCGCCAATTCCAGCAATCAGGAGCGCTTCTTTCTTGAAAACCGCCTGCTGATCGGCCACTTCCTTGAACTGGACGGGCGACAGCTCTCCTTTCCTCCTGTGCCTCTTGCCGTGCCTGATGCTTCTGTGGCAACTGCTCGTGCGACTGTGTCGCAGTCAAAGCAGGTGTTGTCTCTTGGTGGGGCTGCAGTGAATTTGTCTGCAAGAGGACAAGACCGATACCCCAGCCATGGAGCTCAATGTCAGGGACTGCCGCGATTCCCTCCACAAATGAAAACAAACACGCTAACAAAATGAATCACAAGCAGCATGTCGTTACCCCAGGTGCTTTCCAAATAGCTGCGAACAACAGCAAGGAAATAGTTCCACTTTCCAGAGAGAAAGTCCTATATCATCTCCAATAGTGTCATCTTGTCCTAGATCCCTAAACTTCGGTTCCGCTAAAGGACATACAACTTCCTAACGTTCCTTTAGCAGAATATCCGACAATACAACCAATTACTTTTTTCTCCCTTTTTTACATAAACTTTGGTAAGACAATCTTTTGTCCCTGCAATACATTTATTTGCTGCCAGAGGTTCGGAGCTTCTGAAAAAACAGGCAAACTTGCAGAGCCACCCACTTCTTTGCCATCAGGTTTATGCCAGTCCTGAACTCCAATGCCGTATCAATTTCATTCTCATATCCGAATGCCTACCGTCACATCCATATTCCAACGCCACTGTTATCCACAGCATACCAACCACATGGAAAGACATCAGCAATTCCCTCAAATATCCCAACAACAACCCCAAGCCTCATCCCATCCCTCCTCCCATGCATCCATCTCTTGATCACCCACCAGTGACAGCATACCAACCACCCACAAAGACTTATGATGGAAGTCCCTTCGATCACCCAAAACACAACCCCAACTCGCATCCCATCACTCCTCTCATCTCTCCATCTGCCCAAAACATGACAGCAATTCTCTCTCTCTCTCTCTCTCTCTCTCTCTCTCTCTCTCTCTCTCTCTCTCTCTCTCTCTCTCTC
>BFEA01000036.1:2082000-2094500 GCA_003427395.1 Chara braunii
TATATATATATATATATATATATATATATATATATATATATACTCTTCTCTCTCTCTGCCTACGGTTTACCGGGCAGTTCTATTTGTGACGATATATATATATATATATATCGTTTTGGCCACATGGGTGCTTCTAGAAATTGCCATTTTGAGTGTTTGTAAAAAAAATGAGCGCATTTGTTTGCTTGTAGTCTTTTGCCCACCCAAACTAATACAATTGTCATGTTGAGGAATCGAACCACAATAACTTTGTACTTCGTGCTGCTAAATCAAATGACAAGTGGATATAGTCAACAGTAAATCGTTTTTTTTTGTCTCTTGTATATCAACATGACGCATTTCAATAGAGAGACATCTTATGTGTGAAAACAAGTTGGTGGATATAAAGCCTCACTACACCTTTCTCAATACAATGCAAAAAAGATGTCGCATTAAACTACAATTCCTTTACGGCTCCTGTGACGCCACTACCGAGCCTTAATCGTGTTGTACACTCATTGCGGTTTTGAGGTTTTACGTTATTAACTAAATGCAAGCTTATATCTTTGAGAAAAACAGGGTATCGGTTGGACAAGGATCTTAAGTGCGGTGTTCCGGTTCACTTGACTCTCAATTGGACACTCGATGATCGACCAAGAGTTTTCGGAAAGATTCCTTCAAGATGACTCGTTTTCAAGAGTCTCAAGCCTATACACTCATTTTTTTTTTTCTCTGCTTATCATTATGTTTTGAGAAGAAGGAAAAAAAAAAAAAAAAAAGTGTTGGAAATGGAGAGTTATGTAGAGGGAGGTCTCCATTTCACTGTACATGTAAAGTTTGACAACTCTCAACGCACACTAAATCCGAATCACGACTTTCAAGCGAAATTGAGGACAATGGAATGAGACCCATCGACCCTATAAAGAAAACGAATGACTTTATTTTCTGTTTTAATTTGTTGACCGACATCTGAGGCAAGCTTACAGAAGACCCAACCGCAACAGTGATGCGAGGTCATGAGCAGCACAGTTGTCGATAATAACAAAAGTTTATAACGCAATAAAATGATCAAGTGTATAACAAGTAATTTTCATTAACTCCGACGCAGCAGAAATCTCGTATTGCGCATTGAAAATAGGATGTGCAATGTAGCAGGACTCCAACTCGATATAAAAAATGACATTGGAACTCAATATCTAAGACTATAACGTCAAAGTGCCTCGATCTACCTTTGTATAGTGTACGGAAGGCAAGCCATTGCAAAAAGAGGAACCATTATAACGCATAGCACACGACACCCACACGCAACAGACATGCTTCAAGTTGGCGAGAGTCAGGCCATGCCGGAGAAGAATGGACACAATCACCATGAGTCATTGGGACCACCTGTGTATGGTGGGATCAACTATGGTCGATGAACGTCAACCTTAGTCCCAACGCCAACAGCTTCGGGCACATAGTGCTAAGCCGCTTAGCGCCGTGCAGTCACAACCACCTGTGTTTCCATTTTGTTTTGGCATTTTTCTCAATGAGTAACAATAACGTGAATCCCAAATTGCCACTACCTCTCCCAGACAAAATTTTACGCTGAAGTTATCCACTAGGTTCTATGGGTGTCCGCCAACCAGAAAGGTAAGAAAGGAGCACAGTGTTGGTTCATTTCGACCTTGGCGTGGAGCATAAATCCGCCAAAAGAGGCCCAAAGGTAACGGTAGTTGAAAGCACATGTACCTTTTCCTGCCAAATTTCTCCAATGTAACATGCCACAAACTGCGTCCTTAGGATGTCCTAGTCTGCCAGCCAATTTGCTATTCATCTACGCAAAATGGGGTTATGTATGCAACAAATTTACTTTAATATACTTTCCATTGAGGTGCAGGTTGATACATCTCGAAGGATGCGCTGCATGCACGGCTGCTTTTCAGGAATTTGCGCGTGAAAAGTACTATCTGTATGTTTTCCAACCATTTTTCTCTAATGTGGCCAAGCACAAACTGTGATTTTCGGGCTATCGAATGCTAGAGTTGAATGGCCGACAACACCAACCGAAAAAGAAAATGTGCGGCAGGGAAAAGGTGATAGTTACCCCCCTCCCCAAACAAATGGTATTTGGTCCCGGGCCAGTTTGGCAGAAACACAAAACTTTGTGCCAACTTGAAAACCTTGTTAAAAAAAGTACATTATTTTCCTTTATTTTTTTCTTTACGGTTGCACTGTAAGAAGTCACGACGAGTAGGAGGGAAAAAAAAACCTCATAACTGGGGAAAAGACCCTGGGCATCCCCCTCATTAGGTGATGCTTTCTTGCGGCGAACTCAGGCCGGACTGACCCTTTAAACTTCCAAATTCCAATTTTGTCTTCTCCACAATGAGGAAAGATCGAAATGGAACAAGGGTCAGGCCTCACTGGTGCCTTATTCATGTATGATCCACACTCCCACCGTCTTCTCCCGAACACCATACTAAGGAAAAACATGTGCAAGTGACTTGTGGCTTAGTGGTTAGGGCACCGGTTGTCAATGCGTATTGTGTATTGAGGTTGCTGGTTCAGAATGTCGCACCTCTGCGTATAGATACCGACGACGTTTCCATAACGCACGGTCACTTGTATATCCCCTTGGGCTGATGCAGGTAAGTTATTGCCTGCACACCACCAAAGGGATCGTCCATAATGTTGCATGGTTGGTCTAGACTATGATTGGTTTGCACACACACTCGGTCCATGGGGTTCACGTTGTCTGGATGCTTGCACACTTGTCCCTTATTCTAGCTCAGTGTAGCGTATGTTGTCATGCGCATCGTCCTTGCCGGGGGAACTCCTGGCTGCATCACGCAGGATTTCGCAGGATTTTTCTTCGCAGTGGAACTTTCGCCGCTCCAGCTGAGTGCGCCAATCACACCTCTCGCGACCCCCTATGACACGATAAGAGTCACGCGAGGTACAACTTACCTAAGACTAAGGGGGCATATCCCCACCGAGTTACTGAACCACATGTAAAAACTGCTCAGTTGCAATCGCAGAGGTGGCCCAACCGAGGGCGTTTCTCGTACGTGGTAGCATAGGGGGTACTCGTGGTCGTACGCCTTAATTGGACTTGCGCACAAACCGACGCTCGGGGGATGATGTCCCAAGCGAGGTTCAACACCAGTCGACTAGGACGGTCCGACTAACCACGCGATACACTATGCCAAAATAAAACCAAGTTTCATATGTAAATCGTGCCAAGTCCCTTTTTGTATCCGAACCACAACCTTTTAATGACAATATACTCGAATGACACGCGCGAAACTCGGAATAAATATCACAACGTCGTAGGTTTTGTCATATCGATTAGCCATGAATGATTACGCAAGCAGTCGCAAGGATGACGTACTATGTAATATCCATCATTATATGACCCTTATGATCTTGAGGGTCGCTTTCGATACTCAATTCTCGGATGACACGTGTCTTGAGGTGTTATTCTCTCGATACTGGACAATCGCGAAGGCGATTACCAGTTGTACTCTCTTTTGCACCCTGCGTAGATGAGTGGTAGCCGGACCTTTGCCCTTTGTAGCGGTTGAACGCCTTTAACAGTGAAATGAGATTCCATTATCAGAGGCCTGAAAACAAGTCGAAGGGTTTGAGTTTAACAGCCGTCATGGACCTCAACGTTCAATTATAAAACTTAACAAGAAAAAATAATAAAAAGGGTAAAATCAATCAGTAAATAAATAGACAAGTATCTCCATGTCCACATATAGATCAAAACTCGAGATGAAATAGAAAGAAAAAAATATAAGCCCATCAGGTATATAGATTGTGCAATACATGAATGTCATTCTCACTGCCTCAAAGGTAAGGCACATACATCAAACTTCAAACACTGACCTGCATAAAATATACGCATACGAGAAAGTTACATTACCATAAACCAATGTGGTCAACTTTGCTCTTCTTTGTAGCTCACACTACGCCTTACACACTCAAGCCCGAGTCATTATCTGCCTTTTAAAAAAAACTATGTTCTGTACAAAATTCATTAAACGAAATCTGGTTAAAACCATCAAGGAAACATATAAAAACCAATAGGGCTAAGGCATCAAGTCGAGGTACAAGTGTAAGCAAAGTTTTATCGTGAACCGACGTGTTATCTAAGGTAACAGAAAACGATCCTCGTAGGATCAGGCTGAAACTAATCAGATCTTGAATTGAAATGATCAAAGAGAACATGTAACACATCACAGGTCAAACCCCGATACTAAATTTTACGTGTATGAAGAATGAACCCCCATATCATATCTCACTAAAATCCTCATAAGACTAAATCTAAATCTATCACTCAATAGGTGTTAGAAGAATAAGAAACATTTTGGCAACATCTCCCATATATTGGGTGAACCGCCAAAGTTTTTCCTATAATCCAACTCCGCAAAACTAGGAAAAAATTGATAAAACTCCCTTTGGAGAAAAATGTATTTTCAGAATTTGCACTTGGCTGCATATGAAATATGAAAATGATCCTTAACTTTGCGAGTCAAATCTTGTCTAACTCTCCAATTTTGTAAAAATTTAGGTCAGTATCTCCTTTAGAGACGTAGACTTCCCGGATTTATACTAAGTCAGATATGAGCTAAAAAAAAAGTTTGAATTCTGCAAAGACAAAATTTAACTAACTCTTTAGATTTATAAAAATTTACAAAGCACTCCCTTCAGTGAAGTGTTTTTCTAAAATCTGTACAACGCTAAATACAAAATCAGAAACTGAATCTGAGTTCACATAGTCAAATTTTGTTTAACTCTCTGATTTAGTAAAAATTTGGGCAACACTTTCCCAAGAAAAGTAGATTTCCCAAATTCATACTGAGCCAGATATGAAATTCGGACAAAAGTTGAAATTTGCAAAGGTAAAATTTGACTTACTCCTTGGATTGTAGAAATTTTAACAGCACTTCAGTTATCGAAATTTACTTTCAAAAATTAATACAAAGCCTGAGTATGAAAAATAAACTTAACCCAGAAAATGCAAAAATTGAAGTAACTTCAGTAGCTCAAGCACACGACGAGCATCTAAAACAACTATCCATCAAAGTCAATACTCAGACTAAGTAGAGCTTACACTCAATTACATTCAACAATAAAAATATTTTTCAGAATTAAATAGAATTATATTATAATTTATTTTTATTTTTCATCTTAAAAAATGTAATTTCACTTTTAAAATTTATCGTTTCCTTCCAAGAATGGGGTATCCCTTTTTATTTGAACTGCATGTTAAAGATGGAATGAAATTCTGAATGAGTTCATGAAAATTGTCAAATAAAACTAAAAAGTTTAGAATTGGACAAACATTAGAATGATAATTTTTAAATATGATTTTTTTTTTTTAATAGAACATTTTTTTCATTGTTTATTTCTTGTGAGAATTTTTCTGTTTAAGTCCATACAATGGTTTAGTCTCCTCACCAAAATTTCAAGTTGTTTTTTCATAAGTGGTTAGTTGAATCCTAAGGTGATTAACTTTTACCCCAACTAACATAGGGTACTGAGTTAGGTCATTCATCTTAGAAACAATGTTCAATCCTTTGCCTTAGTTATACACGAACATGTTGCACAACTATTTCTCTCTTCTCTGGGTATGTGATTACACAATTCAGGTTAGAAACAATGTAGTCGCTCTAGAATGTTTAGATATCCAAAATTTAATAACTCTCTAACTTGTTTTCAGAATATGAAAAAAAGACCGAGTCATTCATCTTAGAAACAATAATATGCTTGTCTAATTTACTTACAACTATACTTCTAGTTTCATCTCTCGTTTTAGTGGGACAACTTAAGCTGAAGCATTCGGATTAGAAACAATATCCAACAGTCTGTTCACATGCAAATATAAATAAAGTATTCCCAATTATACTCATTTGTGCTTAGTGTATGGCTTCAGGCTAAACCATTAAGTTTGGAGACAATGCTTAGCCTTTTAACAAAATCCTTCTTCAAAATAAAACAATAGACCCAACCATTCATCTTAGAAACAATATCCAGTTTATCTTATGTCACATAAAAGCATGAAGTCTGAGCAATCAGCTTAACCTGAGTCAAAAACACCATAAAGAGAGGGATAGACAAAACCATTCATCTTATAAACAATGTTTGACATCAAAAGTAAGACAGACAAACCCTCAGAATTAAATAGAACAACCAGACCATTCATATTAGAAACAATGTTCGATCCTTAAAAAAATAAACAAGAAACATAGCATTGGTCATTCATTTTAGAAACAATGCCTAACCTTTGATTGACTTGGTCAAACGCAGGCAATACCACCTTCCTCCCGCCTTCCCCGAGTTCGTCCCTTAATCTGATTTCAGTCATAATTAAAAAAACTGAAATTCACAAATATATTATTTCATTTAATCTGATTACGTTTTTGAAAGAAACAAGAATCAAAGAGAAACGTATACATACCTCTAAGATAAACTAGAGAGACGTAATGGTAGGGATATAGTGAGCTTACAAAGGGCAAACAAAAATTATAATTGACAGTTCTCTGCCTCTAGAGCCTCGTCTAGGCTCCAACAAAGCTCCTGCAATCGGTGGGGTAACCTCCTACAAAGGCCTCGTTGTGGTCCTACGGGTTTCCAACCCACCTGCCGCCTTTCTCTTCGAACACGAATTATGTTTAAAGTAAGAAAAAAATAGAGGACGAAGAGTCAGACTCTCAAGATATAAGAAAGGGTCACACTCAACTCGCATGAAAGAGCGTTGTTGTCTTGAGGCCCATGTGGGTCCCTCAATGATGGCTAAGACGTATCAAGGACGGTCGAACTATAGCGAAAACGCAGAGTAACCACACTCTGACAGACCTCTAATTCGCAGCATTGATCACACTTGCAAAGCCTGATCACGCTGTCGGGGCAAATACCTTCGTCGAAGATTTTAAACGTCGGACATTATCTGACTTTTTCATTGAATTGAAGGACTTGATGAGAATGACGTTTGTCAAAAGTTCGTTTACACTAACCTGTGACTGAGAAACTGAAGTCTTTTTGAACTTAAGTTCGAACATTTGTGTCATCCGAAAATAATGACCATAGTTCACAGTTTTTGTCAAGGCCGCAGAGGACGCGGACCATGGCTCAGAACACTTGTGAAGTTGTGAGCCGCATATTTTGGGTTTTAAAGACGATTATCTTTTATCTGATTATAACTCCTCAAAGTCATCGCACTTCAACCTATGACTAAACTGCAATCACACAACCCAAAAAGGTTGCGTTCGAATAGAGTACATCAACCACCCGTGCTTTACTCATACTATAGGCAAGTGCCGCCAAACTCAGCGGAACAGTGATGCACTTATCAATATGCAGCAACAAACGTAGTAGTTGCGCCCAGTGAAATGTCGACGGCTTAATAGCAGATCCTAACAACAAGGGTTAGTCGAATGCAACGAAACAACACACATACGACAATATATAACAAAGGCGCTGCGGTACTCAGCAAACACGTACGAGAACATGCAAATGGTGCACAAGAACTAGCAAATCTGACAATCTATTGAAACAACTAGAAAGGGGTAGCAACGATAATGTTGCAATCACATTAGTTACTGAAAATACAACAATGGCAGCAATTTTCTAAATTTGCATCTAGCACCCCGAAGTTAATACTTGCGACCCTAAACATGAACAACTCTGAAGCCCTGTCCGCTGACAGAATCAATCAGGCGATCACTCTACGAACGAGGAACGGTTATGCACCACCACTTACAAAATCAAGAAGAAACTCTCAATGTGTTAATCCTTGCCATGTCTGGGTCTGACGAGTTCCACCCTTGATAGCAGGCATTGGACCAACAACAGAAAGGATTGTCCCTCCAGGTAAGCATCCGACTAAATCTTTTGTTATAGCACAAGCCGATGCACCTGACCAAGTCTCGAAAGTGAGTGTACTCTCTCTCTCTCTCTCTCTCTCTCTGCAAAAAAAATGAGCGATAACGAAATGACAGAAATCTAAAATGCAACTTCACATTCAAGGTCATAAAGTCCAACGTTGTTCAGAAAGCAGAAATGCACTAATATTCCACCAGTCGGATACAAAAGGTACCGAATCCGAATGTCAACGGGAGCATACTCTCGCCATTACCAACATATGTCTCTAGAGTCCTTTCTCCTACCTGGCGCCTAACGCCCATACTCTTACTACGCAATTGCTTGCAACGTACAAATTGACAATGCACCCCATTGATGTCGGCAACAACAATAAAAAAATTATGGTTTTTTATTTTTCAAGTTGTTGATTATGGGACCTCCCGCCTTGTAAACTGTTTATAAACTCTTTATCAACTGTTTATCCTGACATATGCTCCATACTCAAGAGGAAGTGATGAAAACCAACGTTTGTGAGTTATATAGTCCGCATGAAGTGACAGGTTAAACAATTGAACTTTGTGTTGAACAACTGTTGACAATCTGTTTATACTATGTTGCTAAATATTCCAGTTGTTAAAGTTTGTTTTAATAAATTGTTGATAATCCGTTCATACTGTGTTTATCAATAGTTCGTCATAAAATTTTGTGTTGGATATCATATTGGAATCGTGATGAAAATATGATGATCTTATGATGAACTCGTGCTAGAAATATGATCGCATTATGATGAAATATGGTGGACGCCTGATGGGGTGGTTACCGATTGGTATTAGTATATGCGTGTGTTCATGTATATAGGAGAGCATTGGCATGTGCAACGTTGTATCTCACTTGGGGGTTTTACCTTGTGTTCTTGGCAATGCGGGTTGGATGTGCAAAGTAACCCCCCCCCTCTTTTTTTTTTAATGAGATATGCATTTGTATTGCATGTAAGAACTAACAATGATAGAGTTAGAAAAACACTTCTGAAAAACAAATGTAGTCATGCAGTCGAGTATTCATCACAAACTACTATTTTATTACGTGTCGGTACAACCATACTCGAAGGATACCAAATAACGATGGTCCATATTTTTTTGTAAATGATTTACAATGATTTCGGACCCACGTACATATTATTGCCTCACTGTGATTGATATGTTGTTCGACCCATGTTTAGCCATTGGAGAGGCTGGGATGGTCCAGATAGAAAAAACGACATTTTTCGTAACAACAGTTTACTGCTTTAATATTTTTCAGCACGGTTGGGGATCGGGGATGAGACTGCTTGTTTGAGGAAAGAATGATTGTTTTTATAAGTGATGCACACGCTAATGGATAACCCTTAATACACACTTCGATTGGAATAATATGATATTTATAAGATATGGTTTGTGGGTCCATTAAAAAAAAAAAAAAAAAAAAAAAAAAAACAATGATAGAGGACTAACACTCTCGTACACATTTTTAAGTATAGATCATGTATACATGCTCGCTGTGACCATGACAATAAGTGAGGATAAAAGGTTATGTCGAAACTTACGCAATGGAATGTACACGAACAAATAATTATTTTTATGTCCACAAATGATCATTGATGTCAGAATGATCCATTAATAGAGTGTATTTGTCTCTTATTTCTTTGTAATCCCGTTCTCTCTCTCTCTCTCTTTTTTTTTTTTTTTTTTTTTTTTTTTTTTTTTTTTTTTTTTCTCTTTTTTTTTTCTTTTTTTTTTTTTTTCTCTCTTTCTCTCTCTCTCTCTCTTTGTCTATCCGTCTTTTTCTGTCTGTCTGTCTGTCTGTCTCTCTCTCTCTCTCTCTCTCTCTCTCTCTCTCTCTCTCTCTCCATAGATAAGAGAGTCTCGCATTGTTTTCCTTGAAATGTGGAGAGTTTGAAGTGTGGAGATGAAGGATTTAGACACCAATTAAAATGTTTCTCCAAGAAAAATAGAATTCTCCAATTAAAATGTTTCTCCAATTAAATGTTTCTCCAAGACCCATGCTATACGTGAAATTCTATTTTTCTTGGAGAAACATTTTAATTGGTGTCTAAATCCTTCATCTCCACACTTCAAACTCTCTCCCCCCTCCCTCGTCTCTCTCTCTCTCAAAATGTTTGTGTCGTTGTGATATGAGTTACAAGCACGCAGTCTCACCACATCTTGAGTCATGTCGCCTCTGTCGAAATAACAAAAGTGTTCCTGCCCTACTTTCAAGGTCCTGAGCATAAAGTCTGCAGCCGTGTCTACGGGGCTAAGACTTCGAATTGAAAGTCGTGTCTTGTGTTGCTCTTCTCATCGACTACACCTATATCTCTCTTTGTTGAAGTACTGCGTTGCCACATCCACTGCACGTGTGTCTCGGTGAAGCTTGAAAATGCAGAAACACATAGCTGTGTCTCGATTTCATGTTGTATTTACTCTGTCGTTCTTTATAGCGATCCTTTTGAAGAATTGATCTGTCGCCTTGCTTGACTTCTTTGTCTGTTCTATTTCTGTGCGAATCACGAGTTCGGCAAATGCTAGTTGCTGCAAGGTCACGCTAAGGTTTCCGCCACCTAATCTTATTTGAAACACTTTTGTGAGTGTCCAATCACAACGAATTGAAAAACTCATCCTCTGTTGTCAAGTGCACAAAAGTTATTGCAACGGACCTCAACAGTATGTTTTTTTTTTTTTCTTTTTCAACAAAGGTTCATTCGTCACACATGCCACCCGACCAACGCTCTCAGTCTTTCGCCTCCTTTTGACAATTTGTCCCTCCTTGTACAATTTCGCAGTCTGCAACAACGTGTATAACTTGAACAACCACAAGTTGGAAGTTGGTATCGCTTACTCATATCATTTGCCAGAAAAAACAACCATAACCTCACATACACCATCATAGTTTTTGCTTCATCTCGACCTTTGTTCATGTCGCATGGGTTCGCAGTTATTCGGACCTTCTGTCCACTAATGGGTATGTTCCGATTTGTCTACTTTGTTGATATATGAAAAATAGAACGATAGAGAGAGAGATTGAAAGATCTCACAAATGATTCATATTATTTATGTCGTTCCCAGTTGTGTCCATCTCAGAAAATAATTTTGTCGTTAATATCATTTCTTTTGTCACAAAGAAAAAGAATGAGAGACAAACATACACACACACACACACACACACACACACACACACACATTCACACACGCACACACACATACACACACACAGAGAAAAAAAAAAAGAAAAAAAAAGAACCACAATGATGGGTATTGCTACCCCTTTAAACACATTGTCATCATGAAAATTCATACGTCTCTCTTACTCTCTCTCTCTCTCTCTCTCTCTCTCTCTCTCTCTCTCTCTCTCTCTCTCTCTCTCTCTCTCTCTCTCACACACACACACACACACACAATGATGGGTATTGCCACCCCTTCAAACACATTGTGATCATGAAAGTCCATCCCTCCAAACACATTGTCATCATGAAAGTTCATACGTTTGTCTGTCTCTCTCTCTCAAACAAAGGTTGGCAGGTTGACTGAAAACTATGGAGAACACTCATGCTGGAACCGAAACTCGGCCATTCTGGGTTGTCGACTGTCGAATTTTTTTAGTAGCAGGACACATATTTCATGCACACAAAACCACACTTCCCTGCCAATGAGTCGTCGATGACTCCCCTTATGGATTTAATATGACATTTTACTTCATACCAATGCCTGAAGGTATAAACCCTTGTCCTTGTTGGCGTGACGTCCATCCCGCCGTGTGGCCCCTCGAAGGGTTCAATTTCAAATCGCTCATTCTCTGTGCAGGTCAGCTGGTTACATGTCACGACAACAACGACGTTCGTCAATGTCGTTTCAGATTTGTGAAAGCGACATACAAAACTCTACAAAGTGGCAGTTTATCCATCGTTATGCGAACAAAACAGTAAGACATCATGCGTGGTAAAGTGTCTGAACTAAACAAAGGTTATTCATCGAGAAACTCACAATCCTTCCACAGGTAACAACTTTTTAACGCATGACAGGTGACCATACTTTAGGACAAGTCGTGATGTATTCGCACTCGAGTCTACACGTAGAGTCCTCGGACAAAGGGTAGACAAAACGAGGTATGCATAGGGTATTGTACATCAAAAGAGCCCAACGTGGAAGGGGTATCATCATCCCCCATTCCAGCATGCTAGAAAGCGGTATTATTCAGCCTAGAGACATGCAGACATAGTTGTTTCCCAATCATTCTCATCCCAAAGGTGAAAAGGAACGTTCACCCCAGGGCACAATGCTCATCTACGGATCCGTTTCGAAATTGTCCCTCGTCGTCCCTAATACCTTTGTGCTCTCCCCTAAGCCTTTCATGGATTGCGTTGCGGGGCCGAGTCGCGGACAAATTGTGTAGAATATCTCGGAAACTCGAGTGGGTGATCCAAATCCGGAAAAAAAGCTTCATCTACGAAGTACGATGCATTTCATAAGTCTGCGGCAATGATACCCCCACCTTTGTCATCCGAATCGATAAATATATTTGAAAGGAAAGGATCAGGCCACAATAATAAGTTTCTGGGTGGCGGAGAAAATATGATGCATGACGTATATGTTTTCAACTCGTTTGCCCTCTACATGCAATTGTGAACCTTGTTCAAC
>BFEA01000036.1:2097005-2111296 GCA_003427395.1 Chara braunii
ACAACAAACGAGGGGCTGTGACAAACTGTTTCGTCGGAGTTTCACCGACTCATCAGGAGGCTGAACCCTAACAGTCTGCAGAATCCCCTCACTGATTACACTGTAAATGATAATCTACCTTAACCAAAATCAAAGTAGGCTATATCCTATGAGGCAGATTTTTGTAATCCAATATGAACAATACAGACATTTAAACCCACAGTTCTACATGGTTGGAATTGGGTGTCACTTACGTCGGAATACAACAACAACGTCTTCATATACGGCCCCCACTCCCCAACCAGATCGTCATAAGTGTGAGTCATGTGATACTTTAATAACATTAACGGACAAGAGAGAGAGAGAGAAAGAGTCATCTTTTGAAGACACACATACTTACACTTACACACACTTACACTTACACACACACATACACACACACACACATACACACACACACACACACACACATACCCACACACCCACACACCCATACCCACACACACGAAAACAAGTATGACAGTGTATATTTAAATTTTCTAACGATTTCGGTTGTATTTCGGCTGTACGTGACCGGAATATAGTTTGTATACATAAATTATCAGAGTGCATCATGTTCGGGGTAAGATGGTAGCATGATCATATCACCAGTGGGGTGTTGCCCTACTATCCGAACACAATGCACCCTCATTTTGGTGGCACCGAACCAGAAAAAAAAGTTGTATACATTTTGTACCAGGATGCGTTGTGTTCGAGGGGAAGACAGTAGCACCAAAACCGGGATCCGATCATGCATAGCCAGCTCGTCGTCCATCCCCGGTCAAGGCGCCATATTGACGGCTTGAACGGCCGACTCACCCCACAAAAAAACATGCGTACGTATGAAGCCACTTTTCCTTTTCCCCCCTTTCATCGAATTGAGCTAGGCCAGTTGGTATGAAGCGACTTCACCCTGGGTCAAGTCCCACTTACCGGAATTCTTGATTTTTGACCGTTGATTCTGAAGATCAACGACCATAAATGACGAATTCAGCCAAGTGGGACTTGGCCTCGGAGCAAGGTTGGTTGTCCTGGCGAGTGGTGGAACAAGTCTCTAAGTCAAGTCCCCGAGTTCGCAAGTGAAGGTTTCTGAATGTGGCTTCGTTACTGGTATAATGTGATATATGGCCTCACAGCGTCACTCACCAAATGTGAAAGAGCCAAGAGTATGGAGGGTGTATGTATGTTTCCGCATTCTGGGCGATGATCCAGTCTCATTTTTTAAATTTGGTGAGTCGTGTATGATGTAACTCAGGGCCTCGCTCCACCACGAGCTAGGGCTGTCCCGCCACCAACTCACAGCGGCCATCGTTTTCCCCACCTCAGAATTGGTGAGGAGTGCATCCTGTGATTTGTGGTGCGCAGGAGGTGATGAGTGCTCACCTTGGCCACCGTTTTTTTTTTTTTTTTTTTTTTTTCTGGTCGTCGGTTGGCATCCTGATTCGAACTCACGGTCTGTATTTCAAGCAGTTCCTGGGTGTGTACAAACTGGCTAATCCTCTTTGTCACTGGGAGCTGGCCGTAAGCCTATTGCCCCCCCCTTTGACCACCATTTTCCTAGCGTTCAGAGGCGGAGTTGCGGTGCCTCCTTGCCGGACTTCACCAAGTGTGACGAGTCTGCCCCTGCCTGCATTACATCCCTACAGCTAGCGTTGATGGAGTGTGAGGGCATCGCCGCACCACTCTTGAAATGTACAAAATAAGAATGAACTTCTCCTAGAACATGGCCACATGCACCCGCCACATTTTTGTCTTTTTCACATTTCGAGAGTGGTGTGGGGAGGCCCTGAGTTCGGTGAGATCACAACACGAAAGAGTAGTTGGGTGAGAATTTGACATGGTTTCCAGCTGGTTTACTCCACAAGTGAAGCCGGGTAATGTTCACGGGGGCTAGGTCCCACTTGCACGAATTAAGCGACCGTATATATATATATATATATATATATATATATATATATATATATATATAAGGACAAATGCTCCAGTCTATTCGTGGGGAGCAACACGTGCTGGGAACTGGGCCCAGCGTCCCATATAAAATGATACAAATGATTCGAAATACTAGGGTCATTACCTGGCGTCGACTAAGAACAATCTTGAGAATTTGAGCTAAGAATAATCTGAGAACCACGACAAGAGTTAAGGAGAAATTTAAGAAAATCGTAGATGACTACTGGTTTCAACTAAGAACAATCTAAGAATTTCAAATAAGAACAATCTGAGAACTCCGAAAAAAATTCCGAAGAATTTTTAAGAAAAGCATGGATAACTGCTGACCTACCGACCTAATGCCAGGTTACTCAAGCCGCAGTTACTAAGTTTTTTTGTTTTTTGAAAATATTTGGAAAGGTATGGAAAACTATATGAGCGGGGGGTCAAAACTGAAACAGCCTACTATCCAAAATTCCCCCCTCAACAGACGGAAAGCCTGTCCAGGCTTTCAGTCCTCGTACCAGAACTCACTTGATCTCACGCCCCCTTCATGCTAGAGTAATAGGGCACCGCAACCTTCCCCAGTTATGACCAACCTAGTTCTGACGGACGGGAAGTGCCTTCCTCCCTCGACACTACCCTTAACGGCAAGCCCCTAAATAGGTTACAAGGTTAATACCTCTGCGTCTGCTTCGTCGAACGATCTGGTTATGCCTTCTACCCTCAGCATAACTTCACAAGCCTCAAGCTCCCCCAGGTCGCAGATCCAAAGCTTCAGCACCGACCTGTGTCGTCCCAACTTCGTTCTTCTAAGCTACTTACCTAACAACAATTCCTCCATAGCCGAGATCAATGGCGAAAATCTCATAATCCTTGCAAATGGGACCTTACCCCGGTATAGGGGACTGGTTCTCCGGGGTGGACTGTTGGGACCCCGGCCCCGAATCATCTGTCTACTATAAGGGACGATGGGCCCGTTCCGAGCATGTGCTGCTCCCCACAAATAGATGGGAACTTTTGTTTAATTAAAAAAAAATGTAACTACTCGGGAGTCACAAAACCGAGTTATAATTGCAGTGTGGACCAAGATACAATTTGCAATTGCAGTTCAGGCACCCTACCTGGCCAGAAAGCTGGGTTGTATACATTGCCCGAACTGCAATTGCAAACTGTATCTTGGCCCATACTTTAACTATAACTTGTTTTTGTGACTCTCGCGTAGTTTTCCCTAAAAGAAAAAAAAAAACAAAGAATTTGTCGTGTTGAGCACTCAGGGCATACTCACATTAGGACTTTTTCTATTGAGCTCTGGACAAGATCACCATCAGATTCACTGAGGTCTGGCTGTAATTGCAATCAGGTACATTTAGCAAAAGGCTGAGCGTTTGCTTGCCTCAACACACTTCTGGGCCAGACAGATAGACAAAATAAACCACCCCACTTTGGTCGTCGAAAATATACAGCCAAAGATTCTCAAGCGTGAGGGAGGGAATATTGATGTACCACACCAGGAGCGGAGACTAGCCCCCCAGCCAGACAAGCATGGGTGGGGCGTGGTCTTATGCCTTTTTCTGATTTTCTGCTGCCACGGTGTCATAGGGCCTCGCCACACCACTCCCGAAATGGGCGCTTTTGAGAGCAAAGTCATCGCTACACCGACGCTCAAATTCGTCTGTCATGTCCTTCGGAACATCTGTTGAAATTGGAACGATACAGAGAAAGAAAATTAGAATGACCCATGTGCAAGGATGACATGCATAACTCGACAAATGGTCCAATTTTGTTTCCAATATGTTCCCTCATACCCCTTCTGTAACATTCTCACTGCTCGAACAAATTGAGAAATGGGAATATCGCAAGGGCTATTCTTCCCAAAAAAAAAAAAAAAAAAAAAAAGGAAATTGCGTCTGTACCCCACTTAAAGATGGGAATACCCGCTATACCCAGTCGGAACAACAACTTGCATCTATACCCAACAAAAAAAAAGAGGGAAACTACGTTGGAGTATCAAAAAGAGTTTGAAGATACACTTTGGGGAAAAAATGGTTTCAAATTGTACTTCGGGCGATGTATACAAGCTATCTTTCTCGTCAGGTAGGGTTACGTAGGGGAGTGTTATGTTCAGGCGAATGCTTGAAGTGTAATTTCAAACTATTTTTTTGCGACTGTACTGAAGTTATCCCTTATCGCCTGTCAGAAATCAACTCGGGAGTTGTCAATAATGGTTTTTTTATAGCACTTTCTAATTTTTTTTTTATGTAGGCAGACGGTTTCAGGAGACCTATAGGAGGCGATCAACTTTGCTCCGAATTCCGCGAGCATGTTGCGACTGACATCGTCTCTATTGCCATAGATTTTGCAGGAAGCGGCTCAATGAACACAAAAGGACACTTTGCCCTCAACTCCCGAAGTCGGGAGTAGGCCGTTTGAGAGTGCAGTGTGACCACAAGTACTCTCGATGGTTATTTTCTGCATCTTGGAGTTCGAGAGTACTCTCGAAAAAAATTCAGGCTTTTGGAGTGGTGTGGCGAGGCCCATAATAGGCGTGTTTCTTGAGGCATCCGGTTGTCATGCAACGTGGTGGAACCTGATTTTTTTTCCTCTTGTTTGTGCTATGGGACACAGATCGAACAGGAGCATCAGTATCTTGTCTATTTTTGTTGTTTGCGCCGTTTTGTAAACCGTTGCAAAACATCTGTTTGTTGATCGTCACGACATATCCGAGGGGGACTGCCCACTGATTACTTCATTGTCCGTCCGTTGATGGTCGACGGGGACCATCCAGGGATTACTTCATAGTCGCGCCGTTCATAGTAAACGGGGGGCATCTCTGAACCTGTAATTGGTCTTGTGCATTCAAAATGTTGGCCTTTGGTTAGAATTCGATTTCTGGCAGGCTTTGAGAGTGCCTTCTGGTTTTATGGGTCAGATATGTTTTGGCGGCCGACTGGTCGTAACAATTCTTGGGGAGGCCCAACTCTCACATACGGAAGGGATGTGCCTCGCAACTCAATCATTTCATAAAACCAAGAAGGATATGAGAAATAAGACGCGTCTGCAGTATTTATACAAAATGCGATTTGATCATCCAGCTCTCTGACTGTTATGGGTCTAGCTATTCTACGACTAGTGCAACCAATGCCAAAATGTTAAAGACTGTAAAATGGACCTCCCCCCACATTTCACCTGAAACACAAAACAAGAATGTATTTTCCGCTAAAACATAGAAATTATAAATATGACAGGGTCACTATGTAATGGAGCCCCCCCCTTTTTCCTCCTCCCGCCCCCTCTTTCCCTATGCTTTTCCAAACAGGAAAACCTAGACGACGCCCTCCACAACCTGCCTACAAGCCGTGTCGCACGAGTGTTTGATGAACCGTTTGGTTTTGTAACAATGACCGTACCCTTCCTATGTACCTAACGACTCCCTCTAAGCCCTTCCTAACCGGCAATGACATACTTAAAACGAAAATGTCCACTGAACAACAAAAGGCAACCCCAATCTCCTGGCTGCAAAATGGCAAACTGCTACCGTAGGTAAGATTTTCTTTGTTGGAGTGTGGTGGGGAGTCTTATCCAAATACGGAGGAAAGTGACGGTGTGGAATATATGTTATTACTGATTTTATTTTTTTTCGAAAAACTATGCGGGAGTTACAAAAAGTAGTTATAATTGCACTATGGGTCGAGATACAGTTTCAAATTGCAGTTCGAACAATGTATACAACCCAGCTTTCTGCCTAGGTAAGGTGCCCGAAGTGCAATTGCAAACTGTATCTTTCCCCATTGTGCAATTATAACTTGTTTTTGTGACTCTACTGAAGTTACCCCAAACAAAAGGCTTTTTTTTTTTTTTTTTTTTTTTTTTTTTTTTTTTTTTTAAAGGTGGGAAACAAAACTCCAATCTATTCGTGGGGAGCAACATGTGCTGGGAACCGGGCTCAGCGTCCCATATGAAAAATTACATCGAATTTTGAAAATTTGAGATACCGGGGCCATTACTCGGCTTTGGCTAAGAAAAAAATGGAGCTACTTAGGAGAATAAGACAAACTTCAGAATTGGATAAGATTGAGAAACCGACTCATGAGCCCCCCATCAATCCTCTTTACCTCTGTCTGACAAGACTTACTGCAACAAAGCCACCATCTCCGTTGCCGCTGTACCCTATTTCCATCCTACCAACTAGCCTCCGCGCTAGTACGATGCTTTATCATGTACTTCTCCCACTCACCTAAAAGACTCAAACCCCCCAATCCATCCCCTGTACCCCACTCCGGAAAGACTTACTGCATCATAGCCACCATCTCCGCTGCTGTTGTACCCTATTCTTGTCCTACCAACTAACCCTCTTGCTAGTAAGAAGCGTAATATCCCACCTTCTCCTTCTCCCACTCACCTCGGTCTCTTAAGAAAACGTACGAGCAATACGGAAAACATAAAAATAGACCTCATAGGTCCTATACATGTGTTAAAAACCCTTGAAATCCCTAACAAACCCTTCCGAAGCACTCCAACACTGTCCGACTCCCTGCCGAACTCTTCCAGGTCTCACACCCCCACATCTTGCTGGGTTACAGGGCAACACAACTCACCCCAACTCCGACCAGCGTCGTCCCAGCAACAACCCTTAGTTGTCCCGTGGAATGCCCACCCCAAAGCATCCGCAAATCTTTCTACCAGGCCTCACGCTCCTGTGTCAGCAGGTCACATGGCAACACCCCAGCACCGGCCAGCGTCGTTCTGACATCGAACAGTCATAGGTCACTGAGTATAACAACATCGAAGCCACCTAAGAAGAGTTGCTAGGACCCAGGGTCCAAAAACATTCTTAAGACCACCAATCAGCTATCCGCGCATGGTCAACCCTGAGATTCTTTTCTTTTGTTTCCCCCCCCCCCCCCCCCCTGAAAAGAATACAGTTAGCCCTCCTTCTATTTCCTTTCAACCCCTACTCTTCTTCATCTCCCAACGAGCCGACCTCCTCCACCACATAGTTCGGGAGAGAAGAATAATAGACCAACGACTTCACCAAAATCCCATAGCGATGAAAAGCAGGCTTCAATTCTTCGTCTTCCTACGACAGGCCGACCTCCTCCACCACATAGTTCGAAGGAGGAGGAAAAAGTAGTTCACTCCATCGCAAAACAGGCGCAACACCCTAACCTCCCATCCCCTTACCGCCTTCGGGCACAGACTTACAACAGCTAAGCCACCATCTCAACTGCAACTGTACCCTAATCCAATCCCGCCAGCTAGCCCTCCTCACCAGCGGGATGCAATATTACCAAAAAAACTCCCCCCCTCCACTTCAGTCCCACGCCTGTTCCATACGCAGGTAAAAGACAACTGATCCCCACCCACACTCTTCCTAACCCCCTTATTCAACTGCATCCCGCGACAAGCCGACCTCCTCCACCCATAGTTCGCGAGACGAAGAAAAATGAAAGCAGACAACCCTCGACTTTGGAACGCAAATGATTGGAGATTTTTTTTGACACTAAGCTATTCAAGTTCTTCTCTCATTTTCACCTTCACTCTCCACCTACCACTACTCCTAAGCCTATACAGAGGACCCCTGCAAGCATAGTACCTAGGGGATGCATGTTGCGGGGGTGGTCAGGGAGTAGGGCGGGGCTGCTGGTGGGGTAACACAAAGACAGAGCATTTTGCCAGTAGCTGCACCTCCCATCTACATCCCCCACCCCCATCGAGTCGAAGCAGTGGCTATGGCCAACACTCTCCCACACACCACACAACCCACTCACGCTCACACGCACACCCGTGTTGGTTATACGATCACAGCTGGTTGGCACTAAGTACGCAGCAGGTCTTCATGGGGTTAGAACCCACAACCTCCTGAATGCCACTTGCGTGCCTAGCCAAACACGAGTCCCCCGCGGGGAAAAAGACCCACCTGGTTGGGAAAAAGACCCCCACCTGACTAATTGGGTTGCCCGTTTTGCACCGTAGAGATTACAGCAATCAGCGGTCAGAAAGAATCAGGTAACGTAACTGGGGGCTCGCTCCACTACTCACCAACCAAATGTGCAAATTGAGAATGAATCTTTCGGTAGGACATGGGAAGATACACTTCCATATTTGTTGTCTTTTGTGCATGTGGTGGTTAGTCGAGTGAGGCCCTGGGTCTTGCTCCCGGTTCGAGGTAAGAGGGTATCTACCGAGTCATCCTGTCCACGCGGGCGTCTTCGGAGGCCCACGCGTAGGCAGGACACGTGGCGCCCTGTGCGTGTTGTGCGGCGTTAGGTCTCCGCGGCCTATCGGCAGTTTGAGGAATGCCCTGCCGAGACAACCCGAGGCTACCGGTAGGTCCCACTTACACGAATTAGGCGATACTGACCGTAGATAGCAAAGATCAACGGCCAGACTCTAGGCGATACTGACCGTAGATAGCAAAGATCAACGGCCAGACTCTTAATCCGTGCAAGTGGGACCTTGGCCCCGATGATCAATGGCTTGAGGAGGAGGTGGAGGCAATTGGGCCTCGCTCCAGTACCCACCAAGTGTGCAAAATGAGAATGAGAATGAATCTTTCACTAGAACAGGGAAAGATACGCCGCCATATTTTTTGTCTTTTGTGGATGTGTGGTTAGGAGTGGAGCGAGCCCATTGGCGAAGCTAGAAGGACGACGGCGGGAAAAGCGTGAGTCATATGGCAGCAGGTTCGACCGGCGAAGCTGCTGCGTCACGCCCAGGGCGGGGGGGGAGGCGGGGGGTGCAACGTGTAAGCCGAAAATTGCGTAATGCCAGGGGGTGGTGGCACGTGTAAGCTGCTGCGATCTACTTGCGAACGACACGCCAACATGTTGTCCGTTTACTATGCTGTGGGGGGCAATGGCAGCAGGTGGTGCCACGTGTCCCTCGACGCTGGGGCCAGCAGGTGTTGCAATGAAGGAGGAGCAGGGGGGGGCCCGTGCATCGAGCCGCTCCGGACGGCATGCCACGTGTCGCGCCGAAGAAGCGGCCACGTGGCGATATCAGCCGTTGGTCGGGATGATTCCGGTGATCGGTTCTCTCGCGTGAGGGCGGGAGTCGTTGAAAGATCGGCGCGCTTTGTGACCTCTTGTCTTTCATCAGAGGTCGGGCTGCCGACGACCTATCCTGGATCACGAAGAGCGCGGTCGGCGACCGCGGCCGGTAAGTGGACGACCGATAACAATGCCCGAGGAAGTGCAGAGGTGACCACGTGGCCAATTACGCGCCACGTGGCAGTTCCCTCTTCTTCTTCTTCTTCTTCTTCTTCTTCTTCTTCCTCTCCTCGAGCTTGCCGTCAGCCTCTGCTACCCCTTTTGCAGCAACCTCGGCGTTCTTGTTCCTCTTCGGTTTATAGTGAGCCGAAGAAGCCTACGGCCGTCGGTCTCTCGTCGGGGTCGCAATGGCGATGTCCTGCGGTCTTCAGCCCCGCCGCCACGTGGCGCGCGCCTTGCCACTGGATTGCGCGCGGGGGGCGTGTGGATTGCTGCCCATTCGTGGGTCCCGACCGCGGAGATCGGTCGCTGACGGGGACAGGGTATGGCACGAGCTCCGCACGTGGCGCTGACGCCACGTGCGCTGGCGAACGGGATCGGGATGCCTCTTGGGGAGGGGGGTTCGTGGACGGCTTCCAGGGGCCAACGGCCCCTCGATCGAAGGTCATAGATGACGTGGAGGCGGCGGAGACTGGCAACGAAGGGGAATCAGACGTCATCTTTCTGGGCACGGGTACAAGCGAGGGAGTGCCACGTGTCAGCTGCCTGACGAACCCCGATGCTAAATGCCCTGTGAGTTTTCTGGGCCCGGTCGTCTTCCCCTTGGTCCCAATTTTTTTTGACGTATCCATATTTTGCAGACTTCCCTTCCCTTACCTAAATTCTTCCGTTGACCTAGGAGACCTGATCTCGCACCCATCGTCCCACTTTTGTTTTTTTATTTTTATTTATTTAAACTTCGTCCCAATTCTAGCTGGTATAGCATTTTTTTTTTTTTTTTTTAAGTTGCCTGCGCGCGTCTTCGACATGTGTGCTACCGACTTTTTACCCCCCTTGGAAGATAACGCGCACTGATTCTGAATGTATACAAGCCATCTTTCTGGTTGGATGCAGACGTAATGTGCGGTGCGTTCTGTTCGGCGGAAAACGGTAATCTCGAGAAAGTAGTTGTGTCCATCGCGGGAAGCATCCCTGAAAAATGGACCGATACAGAACGCACCTTAATTATGACTGCATCTAGCCGGAAAGATGGCTTGTATACATTCAGAATCAGGGTGCGTCGTGCTCGGGGGAAGACGGTAGCACACATGTCGAAGAAGACTGATTGAGATTGATTTTTTTAATTTTTTTTTTTTTAATGATTGATTTTAATGTAGTGAAGAAAAAAGAAAGAAAAAGAAAAAGAAAAAGAAAGAAAAAGAAAAAGAAAGAAAAAGAAAAAGAAAGAAAAAGAAGAAGAAAGAGATCGTGCAATATCTGTTCTGATTAGCTTAGGGCATACGCAAATGTTCTGATTGGGCATACTCAAACTAAGCGCTTTCCTAAATGTATCTGACTGCAATTATGGCCAGACCTGGATGAATCTGACCGCAATCACGTCCAGAGCTTAGTAGAAAAATAGTCTAGTGTGTGTGAGCATGCTCTTAATCTATCCAAAAAAGTTTTTTTTTGCAAAAAAAACAACGGAAAGCAAAAAAAAGCAAAACACAAAAAGAGGCTGTCATGCCAGGCGCAACTGGTGACGTCAGCTCATAAACCTCAGCCCAACGAACGTCGCTTGTGGCTCTGGGAGCTGGCGACCATGGGCATCACCTAAAACGTCTTCAGCCGGATACAACGTACTTCCTCACGAATGCATATGAGCTAACTTTACGGTACGATACATTTGTTCATGATAAAGGTATATGTCTTGATAGGGAGAAGACGGTAGGTAGTCGACGAGCGGGGGAGATGGAGAGTGTATGTTTCCAGTTTTACTGGAAAGATGCACTCGAGGCCGTCTTGGATGTGGCGACTGAATAGTGGTGGAGATAGACCCGCACCATATCGCACACAAGTAACGAAGCTGATTGACGGCACAGTCCTCTCAGAGAAGAGGGGCAGATGTCTGCAACTGAATTTGACAGTAATTCGCGTCAGATACGTGGCAGAATCCCTTACCCTTTGTAATACCCCCCCTCGTCTACTACCGTGGTACCTTTTCTGGGTGCACCTGTTCACAATTTCCGCCCAGGTGCAGCTGGATGTATCTGATCGCAGTTGAAAAAGTCCTACGGTGAGTGAACACGCCCTTAGGCTGGCGGTGAGGACGTGCCCACAAGAACCGCGACCATCTTCCCTCGAACAGAATTTTGCTGTATTTTGGCCAACGATCAGTTTTTTTTTTTTTTTTTTTTTTAAAGTCAACTATCAGTTTAGATACCAGCCAAAAATAGATTTAAAAAAAAAAAAAAAAAAAGATACCAGCGGGCTTTACACCGGTCCGTTATCTCTGATGGGGAGAGCCACGGTAAGCAACAGGGATATCTGTGTGATGGGGAGAGCCCCGGCGATCAGCACGTCCGTCTTCTCTCTTATCTGGCACATCCACATCCATATCTGTGTGACGAGTAGTACTGATTTTTTTTTTTTTTTTTGAGTAGTACTGATTGAAAGACCCACACTGCAGAAAATCAGAGCCTTGGCATTACACCTGTCCGTTATCTGTGGAAGCCAGATGCAGAAGAGCCAAAGGGGGGAATACATTTCATCTCCACAGTGTCTTGGGAGAAAAGATCACGCAGCCGAGATCCGAAGGGGGGACTGGGCGTCGCGGACCCCAAAACTTCAAAATGTGGCCCTTTTGGGCAAATGGATCCAGAAGGTGGGGGTGCAGACTGAAAGCAGGAATTGGCTGGATCCAGAAAGCATGATTTCCTACGGTTTTGAAGCCACAACGACACATCTGCTGCTCTCTCCGTTTCGACACATTGGCTGGAAATCATGCAGTATATACTTTTTTTTTTTTTTTTTTTAATGCAGTATATATATAAAATATATATATAGATATACTGCAGCAGGAATTTAAGTTCCAAACGGAGAGAGCAGCAGATGTGTGGGTGTGCCTTCAAAACCAGGCTTCACCTGAACCGCCGCGCGAAATCAGCACTGGGCTTGGCTTGGTAGATTGCTTGCCTGGAAGAAGCTTCGATCCTCAATTCATGTGAACCCCCGCTTCAAGAGAAGAAATTTTGTGCCAGCCCCTGTTCAACAATCCAAGGATCCTATAAACGGATAATTCATGCTTCTCGACATCCTCTCAACCATCTGAGAAGGGTATTTCTTTTTTCTTTTTTTTTTTGGGGAAAAAGTAAGGAATCCATTATCATGAAACATGAGGCCGTCCTGTCCAGATGTGACAGGTAATTGAATTGGTTGGGCTTAAAGAATTAGCCTAAAAAAAAAAAAAAAGAAAAACATGAGGCCGGGAATTCCTCACAAACAACCCCGGAAATGAATCAGTCACGCCTGGGACCATTACCCAGAATAGGTTTGTGGGTTTTTACCCCAACACCCAACAACACTTGGCAGCGCCTTACAAAAAGAGTCCGGGAGGCCTTAAAAAAAAAAAAAAAAAAAAAAAAAGAGAGAAGGATATTTCAAGGGTCCTACAGCCGGGGGAGTTTGGCCATAAATGGGTAGATAAGGGTATTTCAAGGGTCTCAGACATCTGGGCCGAAGAAGATCTAGACTCTAGACTGGAATGGAAGCCAGCCAGCAGCTATACCCTTCGCCAATCCCTGGGGCGATTGCGGGACGTGAGAGAGCGGACTCAGATACCGGTGGAAGCCATGATGCACCAACTGAATGGCAGGAGAAGTCGAGAGCTGGGCAAAAGAGGGAGGTGGGCACTTGGTACAGAACTGGACAAAAGAGGGAGTTGGGCACTTGCTACACAACTCATACACACAACTTCACACTACTTCAACTGCGGGGGAGCATCATCAGGATCGAGGAACAGAGGGAAGAAGGGAGAGTCAATCATATTTCAAGATGGACTGCTGAACAGGGCCAAGGAAGAGAGCAAAAGCTAACACACGCCTGTCAGAAGCCACACTAGGCGATGCCAAGTGTTGTTGGGGTAAAAGCCCACAATTGTTGTTGGAGCAAAAGATCAACACTTGACAGCGATAAGAGTGATGCAAAACTCTCAAGTGGGAACAGACGAAGTGGCTGGCTTTGCTCTCATCCAAGGTCCAAGGAGGAGCGGCCATTGAAGATTGCAGACCTCCGTTTGGATCCAGCAACTCGCCTCTGGGAAGTCCAGCCTGGAAACAGGAAATTATTATTATTATTATTATTATTTTTTTTTAAACAGGAAAATTATAACGCAGTACAACATACTAAACTCGGACGCAGGGGGAAGCTAATTCCCTGGGACACTCTTCACGTCGAGTGTGTGCGAGAGAGGATGATGGCTCGTCTGCTCAACCTCCCTCCACCTCCCTGCACCCCCCTCCACCTCCCTCAACCCCCGAACGCCTTATCGCCTGCTTCTGTAGAAAAACTGGTCTGGTCACAACTTCCCCAGCTGGCAAGCTGGAAGCTGGCCGGCCTCCTCTGGCTTCTTTCACACTCAGCAATCCCAACTGCGAAGTGGTTAAGCCACCAGTACTTGGCCCAGCTATCGGCCGCTGGGAAAAAAATAGAGTAGAAACGTTTCTAGTCGGATGAATTTGGCCGCTCCTGTAGTGGCCCGTACGTTTCCTAAAATCGTGGCGCGTTAACGGGCAGGACTCTAGGAAGTACTGCAGTGGTTTGACAGAAAAGGGGATGGACATTTCACCAGCCTGCAAACGATGTGGCAGTCGGCAGTCGGCAGGAGGAGTCTCCGATACATTGAGTCATTGAGTAATGGGAGTGTCCTGCACTGCATCCCTCCGCATGTGGAGATGGTGGAAAGAACATTGGCAGGGAATCGCACCAGAGTTCATCTGGGACCGGGAATGGGTTTCCACCGGCCATCTCCCTCCCTCTCCCCCCCTGTGTTCTTTCGGCACAAGGGGTGGGGTTACGTAGCTCAGGCGTGCCGCCGATCGGCAGTAATGTGGGTAATCTGGGAGGACCGCAACAATGTAGTTTTCAGGGAGGAATGGACATCCGACAGTAAGATCAAGGCGAAGGTGAAAGCAGTTGTCCGCATTATGCATTATGATTTTAGGGGATTGGGTTCCGCAAGCAGAGAGGGGCCTGGCCTGTCCCGGAGAGGCCGGCCGTGACTGGAGTTCGTCACATGGGCCAGGGGATGCAGATTGGCTGCCATTACCCTGGAGGGAAAACGGGTACTGTCGCGATGGTTAAGCTCGAAGTAAA
>BFEA01000036.1:2161021-2174246 GCA_003427395.1 Chara braunii
TTGACACCTTGTGAATGTTGCACCTATGCTGCTGGTTGTTGCCACTTTCGTCATTGCTAGATCCTAGGCTTTCAGTGCATTTCACTTTCTGATATGCTACATCTACCAACTGATCTCGTGGGAGAGAAAGGGTATAACATAGATGCATTGCTTAGTGCTCACATTGACAGGTTGGGCACAGTGAGTTGCATCAAAAAGAGTTGCAAACACGAAGTGGTCCGTTGGTGCTGCATGCATCATCTGAAAAAATACCTCTTTATATCATTCATTCCCGAACTCCAAAAAAATAATAAAAAAATCGTGCGCAACTCTTCCATCGCAACAATGATTAGGATGGAGTTGTGGCAAAGTGCTTGTTTTAACTTTTCTTTCTCTTTTTTTCTTCGTCTGTTTTCTGAAAAAGGGCATCAGCCTTGAAATATCATTGTAGAACTGACTGGCCCCGCGTAATTCAGAATTGTTGGATTTCATTCATCTAGTTCATTTCATACTTGCAACCGCATGAGCCGCACATTCGTCCGGAGGTCCGTGCGGGGGGGCCTGTGCGGAATCGTGCAGGTTTTTTATTTTTATTATTATTATTTTATCTTTTTTTGGGAGGGGGGACGGGGGGCTGTATGACAGGAAGATGGGGATATGGCGAGGAGAGGGGGATATGGAGAGGAGGAGAAGGATGTGGACAAGGAGGAGGAGGATGTGGACGAGGAGGACGACGATGAGGAGTCGTCGAGATGGGGGACGAGAAGAGATGGACAGAGGGAAAAGAGGAAGGGAAGGAGGAGGAGGACGAGTGGGAGGAGGAGGAGACATGGACGGCGAGGAAGGGGAGGACACGAGGAAGGGAAGGAGACGAGGAGGCATGGAAGATAAGTACGAGGAGGAGGAGGAGACAAGGAGGAGGAAGGGCAGGAGGAGGAGGACGAACAGGAGGAGGACGAGTCGGAGGAGACGAAAAGGAGAAGGGAGGAGGAGACATGGAGGATGAGGAAGGGGAGGAGGAGCAAGGTGAGGCAGCACTCCTGTAATTTTTTTTTTCATCCCGCTAATAATTTTGGCGGGGGGCCTCAAACGCACCGTTTCAACCCCGGCCTTCATTTTTTTTTCTTCTGAGGGGGGTGACAGGTCATTCCCCGCAGACGCCGTGCGCCGCACGGGATCGGTTGGGCGCATGCGCCGCACGTCGGGAACCACCCACACGGCGTGCGCTTGCAAGTATGGTTCATTTGGATTTGAACTCAGGTCTGTACTTGAGCAACCAGTTCATGGGCTTACCAACTGAGCTAGCCTTGTTGGTAGTGTGTATGTATACAGAGTTTTAATAGAAGTTTTATGTGTTTGATAAATCCTGTTAGTCCCTTCTCTGTTGTCTTATGTCTGCATCTGTGCAGGTTTTTCTACCACAGTGCACTCCAATGGTTTCCTTACTTTGGGTAAGCTGCTGTCTGAGCTTAGCCTGTCTCTTCTGTCTGTTGAACCCGCTGCTCTTTTCAAAAAGTTGTCTCTCTTATCTCGTGTTCACACTTTAAAAGGCATAATCCTAATGCTAGGACTTGGATGCATGTGAGCTGGATCAGATGATCGCGTTACAAAAGCCCTAGTGTCGAGTATCCCCTAAGTCGCACGGTGGAGGTGAGAAGTTGCGTCAACTGCCCCCACACAATTGCAGGGGCAGTGGGGCACACACTTTTCCCTTTTTTTTTTGCTGTTTTGAAAGAACTGTGTGTTTTATGTCATCCCACTTTGTGCATTAAATGATATTCCCTTATGTCTTATGTCTTATGCCTTTGTCCTTTCGTCTCACCTCGTGCTTTCTAGTCTTAAGTGGCATACTGCGCAGCCACACGGGCCTGCAGGGCCCGACCAGACGGAAACTCAGGGCCCTACAGGCCCTGTGTCGTTTCAGCCTGAAAGCCTGAAAACGAGGGCCATTTGCAGGCCCTCATAAAGTCGATCTGCCCTGAAACTCAGGCGCCAGACCAGGGTTTAGTACAGGCCATTTTTGGGCCTGTTTCAAGACAACCTTTGTTTGAACTTCAACGTTAGGGTCTGGCATGTTTCGGCATTGGCAAGAGCAGCCTCCCGGACGGGCCAGCACTATATAGAACTGGCCCGCCCTGCAAGCTGCAGGTAGTTCCTAGGGACTTCCCAGGCAGCTCACGGGCACTTCACGTGCAGGAGGCAGGAGGCAGGAGGCAGTCTTCAGGATTCGGCAGCAGCACTCTGGAGGAGCGCTGCAGTAGTAGTAGTAGCGTTAGGAGTCGTCTTCAATGCTGGGCGCTATTAGGAGCTAGAGTAGTGTTGGGGAGAGAGAGAGGGTTGGCGGAGGCCAGGGAGACTTACCTGTGGCGCCATAGCTCCAGCTTCGTCTTCGATGTACCTGCAACAAGGCGCCACCTTCACAGGTTAGTACTGGACCATGAGAGAGAGGGAGAGAGTTCTTCTTCTTTCTCTTCTAAGTCCACCATCTCTCCCTCACCCTCTCGCTACCTGACTTCTCAGTATCTGCAGACTACGAGAGAGAGAGAGAGAGAGAGAGAGATTGGTGACTTTGGGACTTGCCGACATTTGGATCCAGACTCGACATTGGGATGGAGACACTGGACGAGGGATTATTTGGGACCTATACCGAAGACTTGGTGTTAATGACTTTCCCATCTTCCCCCTCGTCTTCGTCTAGCCCCCCTCTTCTTCGTCTGTGTATGGTTGGGGACTTGCACATTCTTCCTGTGTGAGCGCCAGGCCCCTTCACACCATGGAATGATGATGATGTATGTTTGGTCTGCATTGCGACATTGATTGGTCGGATCATTGGTATTTTAGCCTTCCGCTGCGCTATCTTGTACTATGTGAGCGAGGTCGGTTCTTGTTCTGGCCTGTACCTTTACGGTATGCGACACTTACCTCTTGTTTTTCAGCGTTGACGCGCATGCGTTTGCAATCAATGAAGTGTTGTTGTCAACTTGTCACGCAGTTGTTCTCGAGTGCTCTTTTGTCGTTTTTTGTCTCTGTGCATGCTGTGCGAACGTGCTCGTTTCGAGACGATCCCCGAAAGCAAAGCAGGTCTAACTTCTAAGTTCTTTCCCCCCGCGGATTGAAACGGTGTCCGGACAAATACAGCGTGATTCCAAGGCATGCTAAACAACTTGCAGTGCATTACAGGGGCAGTCATTGCCCTGCTCTCTCAAGGCACGCAATAGCAGGTGGGCGAGGTGGACCTGCTGTGCCCTCTTTTTGTCTTTTTTTGGAATTTTCGCCTCAGGGTCTACTGCTGGCGGTGGTATGAGCAGCCCCCAATAGCAGGCCCGGGGAGGCCCCAGAGTCAAAACTGGTTGGGGGGGAGAAGCTGCTGGAAACCTGGTCTCGCGTCCTGTGCGCTGACTATACTATTGTGGCCATAGCTGCTCCATGTGCAATGCTTGCAAGACGAAGGTTAATGATACGTGCTAGGGGATGGGGGTGGTTTCGGCGGATAGTTGTGGGCTTGGTAGTGACCTGCAGGCTTGGGCATAAGGACTGTTGCCGTTGCCCATTTCCCATTTCCCATTTTGTGGAGCAGCAATAGCTTCTTGATGCCGGACTAGATGCATTGTGGCATACTGATACCACACGGGCCCCAGTTAGGGCCCGGTTCTGTAGTAGGCACGGTTTAGGCCTAGGTACCGGGTCACAACGGTCCCAGCTAGGTCCAGGTAGGCCTAGGAACCGTCGGTTCAGTCTAGTGTCCGGTAGGCCTTGTTTAGACCCCACCAGACCCAATGGCTAGTTGGTTAGGCCAGGTACCGGTCCATCGGTAGGACCGGCCGGCGGCGCAGTTTAGGCGCCACTGTTTCAGATTTTGAAATCGGATCTGAACTGTTGGGCCCGATCAACGGTCCAGACCCGAAGGCACTCAGCAGGACTGAGGCCGACCCAGCACTATATAAGCTGGGTACCAGCCTCAGTCGAGTAGGTTAGTCTACAATTGGTCTGGAGGTTAGGCTACGAGTTAGTCTACAGATTAGCGCAGCATTTCAGTGTTGGGAAGCGCGGAGCAAGAGAGAGATTAGCACAGCAGTGGGGAGAAGCAGCGCAGCAGGAGTAGCGCCGGCCCTCCGGCCCAGCCCGCGGTCCAGCGCCCAGCCCTGCCGCGCCATATCTGCAGCGCCAGGTACCAGGGAGAAAGGCCTCGCCTTTCCTCCCTCTTCTTCCTCCTCCGCTCTCCTCTCTCTCTCTCTCTCGCTCTTCCCCTTACCCTCTGAGTCCAAGTCTACTCTCGGGTTACTCCTACCAGACTACTACGACTATGAAGGATGGTTACGAGCTCTGACAATATGGGAGATAGCAACATTGAGACTGCAGGCTGAGGACTACTTACGGGATCCGATTTCTGCTACCTCTGGAGATGTATCTTGACATTGTGAGATCGATATCTGAGACACCGTGAGACTCTGTGTTCGCGACCTTTCAGATTTCGCTACTTCTGACGTTTCGAGATACTATTTTCGGAAACATTGAGTTGACGTCATCTTCCCTCTCCTCCTCCCTTCGTCTCTCCTTCCCCCCATTCATCTGTGTATGAGATCAGTCCCTGGCCTCTTCTTCCATGTTCAAGGCCAGGGCCTTCCCACCACCGATGTATGTTTGTGAGTGTTTCGTTGCCGTCTGAGTCAGGTCTGAGTCAATCCACGTATCTCAAGTCTTCCGCTGTATTTGTATGTACTCTGTATTATCTGGTCGGTTCTGGGAAGCTGCGACATACTTATGACTGTGTTTCACGAGTATGCAACATGCATGCTTGGTTGACATCCGGATGGAAGGTGTTCCTTCTGTACAGTAGTAGATGCCCGTCACCAGATCAGTCAGTCTTGTATTTGTCTTGCCGACTTGCTGAGCAGCGGTGCTTCCCTGTTTTTCCTCCTTTCCCTCTTACAGCTCCCACCTTCTTGTGCCCTGTTGTGTGTGTGTGTGTGTGTGTGTGTGTGTGTGTGTGAGAGAGAGAGAGAGAGAGAGAGAGAGAGAGAGAGAGAGAGAGAGAGAGAGAGTTGTTTGGTGAACGTCGTACTTCTTTTTGCCTATCTCTATGCTACTGGGTTCTGTCCTTTTCATCTGCTGGCTGTGGATGGGTGTTTAGAGGTGGGTATTCTCTGCTCAACATCTGTGAGTTGGAGCTCCATTTGTCGGTCCCAGGCTACCCTACTGGCTTACGTTGGTGTTGACGAGTACATTATGATGAAGATGGTGTTATTCCGCTGAGGTTTGATATGTTTTTATCGACGTTTGTTCGTTGATTGCTCCTCCTTGGTCGCCCTCCGGGGTGCCATTGATTTCATCACCATCTTTTGCCCTGCCTCATCCCCAGCAACTGAAGTCGTATTACATTCATTATTCCTTGCTTTTATTTCCGTCATTCGTCACCCGACGAACTGTTGACAAAGTACAATGAATGCTTGCTGCTATCGCTAGTGCGACCATTCCTTCTGTGTCTTTGGTAGTCATGGTGAATTGAACCAGCACAGTGAGCACACCAACGTTCAGTGGGCTAATGACATCGAATGAGTTCCTTTTGCCTGCCAGTCCCTTATTCGATGATCCATTCGAAGATGTGGCCCTGCACCTGCTTTGCTCCATCTTCAGCTCTTCTCCTTATTTTGCTATTGCCTTTCACCATTTCGTTCTCCTGCTTCCTATGACTTGTCCTCAGGAACGCGCTGGCTGATCCATGGTGTTCTGGCGTAGAACCGTGCCGTTTAATGTCCAATGCCTTTTCTTCTTCACATCCCTGCTCTCCTACCTCACTGTCTTCCCTCTTTCTCTCTTCCTCCCTCCCTCCCACTTCCTGCCTGACTGCCCTCCCTTGCCCCGCTCTTGTTCCCCTCTCTCTTTCCCGTCCTTCGCTCCCTCTCTTCTCCCTACCGTCTTTTCTTCCTCCCTCCCTCCCTCCCTCCCTTCTTTTAGGCACGTGGTTGTCTTCCATGGTGGTGATCCTGACAATGCAGGAGGCTCAGTTAGGGATATTCACTTCGTTCTTTTCTTAAAAAAAAAAAAAAAGAGGCTAATTAGTGATTCCTTATGCCCAACCAATTCAATTACCTGTCAAATCTTTATTCTTTTCTCCTCTTCCCTCTTCTAGCTTCTGACAACTCTGTCAGCTCCGTGGACTCCTTGTTGCGGTTTAGGGCTTATGCTAGGACGTTCGTAGATGTTTCTGGCTGCAATTTCATCCAGATTCTGTGAAGAAAATCCTAGTGTTGTGCAGATGGCTTTGCATGTTTCCCAAATTCATATGCATTTGTCTTTTCCTCTCTGTCCTTCCTGTCAGTTTTCTCTTCGCCATGCAGTGCACATTGTATCTTATAAAAATCAAAATATAAAAAAATTAAAAAAAATACATTTTAAGTTTTAACAATATAGAAATATTCTATACAAAAATATTACAAATTGTATTTGATTATTTTATTTTATTTATTGAGATTAATCATTAATATTGATTTTCAATTCTTGTTTATATGGATATTAATACCATGCAGTGTTCGGGAGCTGGATGCAGTAATCATCACCCACTCGCATGCCGACGCAATTGGAGGTAACTAAGGTTTCTGTAGTGTACACACAAGAGGCATACTGTCCTTCGGGACATCCGTTTAAATTGGAACGATACAGAGAAGATTCGCATGACCCCTGCGCAACGATGACACGCATAAATCGAGACAGGGTCCATTACCAAAAAAAAAAAAAAAAAAAAAAAAAAAGAAGGCATAGTATGATAGCAAGCATACTGAGCAATTGGTTTCAACTTTAGAGCACCAGTACATGGGCACCTGGGCCGCGGGTCTGACACCGCAAATTCTGGAGGCGCGAAACGGAAACCAGGCCGCCGATCGAATTTATCATGGCTACGATCCGGACGTCTGGACGGCCGTCCAGATGGTCCGGATTCAGTCCGGACTGCAGACGTCCGGTCTGGAAGGTCCGGATCTGCCAAAATTCGAGAAAAAAAAAAAAAAAAAAAACGGTCCAGGACCCTTCCCCATTGAGGAGCCAAGCCCCCAAAATTGTTTTGGGGGTTTTTCAGGCCGGTTTATGCTTTTTGGGGGGGCCCAGACATGCTCTCTCTCTATAATAATTTATTAGACAACCCCAATTTTTTAATTATTAATAATTCATTACCTTTTATCAGTTTTTAAGTCTTTTTAAAAGCTTTTTTATAGTGTTTGACTTGTAACTCAAGTTTGGTTAGGAATTCTGACATGACTCTGAGGCAAAACTGGTTTGCATTGATATTCTGCATAGCATACTTTTTTTTCAGATTTTTTTTTTTTTTTTTTTTTTTTTAATGGTCCAGACATTTCCGGACCTGTTCAGACATCCGGACCGTCCGGATTCCCCCATGTCCGGATGTCCGAAAATCTCCGGAATTCCGGACATCCGGAAACCACCGGGCACGGGTCCGGTTCCATGTCTGGAAACGTCCGGGTCCGGGTCCGGCGTAGCCATGGAATTTATCAATGGCGGGCCCAGCGTTTGACGTTTCAGCCTCGTTTTCTTGTGGCGACCAGTTTCGGACTGCAAGGCTGGAGCCGTGTACTTGTGGTTTAAACTGTGTCCTGGCCCTCAGTGGAACACATGCTGTCTGTCTGGCCCAGCTGTGATGTCGCTGCATTCTTATTATTATATTGATATTAGCTTCTTCTAGCGGTTTTCTAGCGGTATTTACACCTACCCATGTACGTATCGTCACTCGTTTGTTGTCCTCTTCTCCTCTCTGCATGCGGTTTACCAGGCAGCTCTGTTTGCCGATATATATATAACTCGTTTGTTGTCCTCTTCTCCCTCTCTGCCTACGGTTTACTGGGCAGTTCTATTTGACGATTTTTATATATATATATAGAGAGAGAGAGTTTTCCATCTGGTGTGGGTGAGTGATAGTCTACTTTGATTTTGGTTAAGGTAGATTATCATTTACAGTGTAATCAGTGAGGGGATTCTGCAGACTGTTGAGGGTTCAGCCTCCTGATGAGTCGGTGAAACTCCGACGAAACAGTTTGTCACAGCCCCTCGTTTGTTGTCCTCTTCTCCCTCTCTGCCTACGGTTTACCAGGCAGTTCTATTTGACGATATATATTGACGATATATATATGACGATATATATATATATATAATAAAGAAGGGAAAAACAAAGTGAAATCCCTTTCATTCGTCCTCTATGATGTTTACGAAATTTGCACACTATGCAGTAAAAAATTGTCTTTCTATTGCCAGTCTAAATCAAGATATATCGTCTGATTTGGAAAAGTCTCAGGTAGACATTATCTGTATCTATGGGGCGTACGTAATTCCCGAAATTCAGTCTCAAGAACCTCAACAACCTTTGTCCATAAATGTTCTCAAAGGTTGAGGAACGGAGTCCACTATATAATGTAATGCCAGAAATGATAAATCTAGTACTCAATTTCTTTTGGAAAGCGCTGACATGGTGGAAAGTGCTCAGATAGGAATGGTATTTTCGCTTGAGCTCATGACGAAAGAGGTGATGATAGCCTGTTCTGTTATTATGAAGGGCGAAGAATGTCACCATTGAGTTTTGTTATATTATTTAAAAAAACGAAGAATGTCACGATTGATGTACTTTTGAAGTTGTTTGATTCTCCATCAAGACTGTCGTTAGATGTGCAAAGTTGCAAACTTACATTGCTGAGCTCCTCCTTCAAAGTCCTTGTCGTTTTTTTTTTTGCTTTTTTTTTTTTTTTGTTCCCTTTCTGCCTGACCTTGCGATCGCTTCCGACATATGTTAGTAACTTGATATCTTCTTTTTGTTTTCCTGTTTGTTTGTTTTTTTCGCCAAACGAACACTTCATTAATGTGCTGAAAATTGGGTTCATCGTCCAAATAGTACTCACTCGACACTTCCTTCGGTGATGGACGAAAGACCTGGAGTCAGTGCCATTGATTGCTTCCTGTAGAGGAAGGGTTAACCTCTGCTCCACCCCTGCTTCTTACTGCCGGTAGCTTCTAATACCAGTTATGGGCGTTCTGGAGTGCCTCTAGGTTGCTCCGCTCGGTCTTATGTTTTTTTTCTTTTTCTGATGTCATTTATGCGGCTGGGAAATGACTTTCGCGACCACTGTTTTGAACTGGATGCCACAGGGCTTGATGATCTCCGCGACTGGACGAACAACATACAAGAGAGCATTGACGTGTACACATCGCAAAGAGACTTCGAGGTGCGTTCCCAGAACTTCGATGACCAGCCCATTCATTACAGCCTAGAGCCTACTACTCAAACTCCCACTCGATGTATCTTGCCACAATCACGACCGATGATGGACGTATCTGACCGCAATCACGGCCAGAGGTGAGCTGAAAAAGTCCTAGTGTGAGTATGCCCTTCGATGTTCAGTCGTCGACTCTGTGCTCTCTTTCAGACACGCCTCGGTTGTGGGAAAGGGGCATCTTGCACAAGCCTGCTTAGGAGGTGTTGCCTGAGATGTCTTTCTTCTTTTTCTCATTATTGTCCATCTGCTGTACTCTGCATCTCACTACCATGTATATGCTGATTTCCCGTTCTTTCTTTTCTAACGGGAAGGCATCTCATCAGAGGAATGAGGATCAGGGGTCTTTCCAGCAGGGATGGAGAAACATCCGTTAGTATTCCAACTCTCAAGATTCCGTTAAGATTTCGTTTGGATTCCGTCAGGCTTCGAACTCATGATCCGTTCATCGCGAGGAGTTAGGATTGCAACTCAACTCATGATTCCGTTTGGATTCCAATTTCAGACTAATGATCTGTTCATCATCAACAGGTAAATGTGTGTAGCATTGAGCCACATGGACTGGGTTGGTTCTTCTTTTCAGTGTGGAGTGGAAGGGCTATTTCTGCCCGTTCACCCGAACAGAGGAGACTGGGTAGCACCGCGTACGTGTAGGCGGGTTGGAGTACGTATGCTCCTTGGAGTACGTACTCGTACTCCCGTACGTGGCGCGTACATGTACAGGAATACGTACTAGTTTTTTAAATTATTAATCATTTTTAATTTTATTAATTTACTAGTTTTTTTTTTTTTGAATTTTAACTTGACTCTGGTTGGGAATTTCGACATGACTGACAAAAATAAAAGTTAAAAAAAATCGACATGACTGCCGGGCAAAAGTTGTTTGTATTGTTTATTCTGCGTAACACGCTTTTTTAAGTTTTTTTTATAAGTTTATTGAACTTTATTCAGTTTTTTTTTTTTTTTTTTTTTTTTTTTTTTTTTTTTTTTTTTTTTTTGGAGTATGGGCACGTACCCGGTTCTTTGAGCACATACATGTACTCTCGAGTACGTACACGTACTCCCCACGTACGAGTACGGGGTGCTACCTAGGGAGAGGAGATTGGCTCTTTTAGCAGGGGAAGGGAGGTGGGTTGGGTACAGTGATCAGCTTTGGTTCTTTTTTAAGAGTGGAAGAGGGGGGATGGGGTGGAGGAGAATTTCAGCTTTGATTCCTTTTTTAAGAGTGGAAGAGGGGTGATGGGGTGGCGGAGAATTTTCAGCCCCTTTTGGGCTGTTAAGTACAGGCTCTCTTCTCAAGCAGAAACAGAGGGGGGAAGGGGGGGGGTTAAGTACAGGCTGCGTAAGGACTGTGGACATACTCACACTTGTGATTTTACGAATCTATCTCACCGCAACTAAGTCCAGCTTCTGTCCTAAAAGTCCTCGGTCCCCTGAAAGTGGTTGCACTGCAGTGGTGCTGAACTGACATAAACGTGGTCTACATTTGGATAATGTTCGCACTAAGTTAAGCTTATGGGACAGTGCACTTGGTCACAAGCTGCTGAAAAAATCGTAGTTGGTCCTAATTTCTGTGCTTCATCTGTTTTCCTGTTTAGGTCATGAAGAAAACCCACTACTACATTGTGGATTCCAGCTCAATTGTCAAAGGAACTGCAGTCTCGGATATTGAGTTTCGGATTATCTCGGAGACGCAGCCATTCTTTGTTCATGGATTGCAGGTGTTTCCTCTCTCTCTCTCTCTCTCTCTCTCTCTCTCTCTCTCTCTCTCTCTCTCTCTCTCTCTCTCTCTCTCTCTCTCTCTCTCTCTCTCCACGTGCCAGTTGCACTCTCCTCTGCCTGCCTCTGTTTTCCTCTCCCCCCGTCCCGTCCCTCTGTGGCTCTGTCTACACCCCTTGTTGTCTCGCAAATCTCTCTTCCGTTCTTCCCACTCCGTGTGCCTCCCCCTGCCTCCCCTCTGCGGGCCTCCATTCTCCTCTCGTCGCCCCCTCCTCACTCTCTGTAGATCTTGTACTCCCAGTTGCCCCATTGATCTCCTCCCTCCCACTTTGACTGTCACTGTTCCCCCCACCCCTCCCCACCCCCACCCTCCCGCTCTGTTCACCTCTCCATGCCAGCTGCACTCCCCTTTCTCATCCTGTGTTCTCCTCTCTTGCGCCCCCTTCGGTCTGTGCCTCCGTCACCTCCCGAATCTCTAGTACTTTTCTTCTTCCCGCTTTGTCCACCAGTGAGACTGGTGTCTCTTCTCCATTTTCAGGGACCTGTGCAAGGAATATGAGTGTGAACGATATACAGAAAACCAAGTTGCGAAATCACACAGATGTCCACGTAATCGTATCCAAGCAGAGAGTACAAAATGCACCAAGAAACCATCCATGTAGAGCAATACAATGAAGTAATGAGCCAATGTTCAAGACCATAGGCCACACCAACACAGTATCCAAAGTCACTCCTCTCTGTCTGGCGCCCTGCGTCCAACCTACTCTGGCTGACTATCCTACCTACAGCTGGTTCACGCAACAGGCTCACTTCGACTCTCGAAGACCAATGTACATGACTGTCAACTTCATACCCGACCTCTCTTCATGCACCAGGTACGTATCTCGTCACCATCAATCAGACCTTGATTACCCCACACTCGCCTCCTTCCCTGAAGACCACCAGATCGCCCGCTGCACCCCTTGGCGCTCAGCAGCCCGGCTATGGCTGCCTGCGCCCCGCTGCCCTGCAGCGCCCCTCCTCACCACTACGCACCCCGTCAGCGCCTTTGACAGCAGCGCAGCATCACGCGAGAGCGCATCAGCACTTCTGCATTGCCAGCACTGGCCAGAATGCCTGGCCTGGGCTGCCTCACTTCTTTTATGGAAGTGGCAGCCTCCTGGATGTTGCGTGTGGCCTAGCTGGAAGCTTCCAGTAGCTTCCGGTTGGGCCTCAGACCCTTTGCCCAGGCCCGAGACTACAGTTGAGGGCCTGGGCCCTTTTCAGTTGGGCACGGCCTGAGTCTCCGGACTTGGGCCGTTTGCTTCATCTGTGCAGGGCTCCCAGGCAGGTGCGTCGGGAGTACTGCTTTTGCAAAGGCCGATGGCCTGCTTCCCAATGTATCGGCCCTGCTTTGTGTGTATGTGCCTAGGCGCAACTGTCAAGGCCTGGGCCAACTGTATGACGCAGCTTTGTGAGGCTCACGCGTCTACCCAACCAACCAGCGTGCTGCGAGAGCCTGAATACCCACATATGGAAATGTCGAATTTTGCCTCTGACGAATATTCAGACCCGCCTTCACTTAGGGCGGGCACTCGGCTTTCTGGGGGCCTTAGCCCAGATCATGTGATGTCTGATAGGGCCCCTTGAGGGCTTGTTCCTTGCACCTGTTTGTCTGGGTTTCTGTCTCTCTTTCTTGGTTGCTGCCCGTCTCTCTCTGCCCGTACGGCGTACGCCGTCTATCTATCTACTTCCTTCCTTCTTTCCTTCCTTCCTTCCTTCCTTCCTTCCTTCCTATCCCGTCATTATATCTCAGTCCGTAAACTATTGCCTTCACTCCTGGTACCCCTCCCTCCGTCGCTCAATCGATCCCTCCTGTTGACCTGAGCTTTCGGACCTTCTCTCTGTCTCCAGCCTCCCTTCATCTCTCTTGCTGTTTCCTACCATCTTCACCCAAATAGAACGCCCGGTCGCTATGTATGTATCGAGACTGAAAGTTACCTCAGCTACTTTATGTGCAAAACTAGAATGCATCTTCTCCTAGAAACTGGAACTATACAAGCCATCCATTTTTCTTTTCTGCAAGTGCTGATGAGTGGAGCGAGGCCCATAGGGCCACTGCACGTAAGAAAAGGAGAAACAAAAAAACGGGACACCTACTGTATGTGCAAAACTAGAATGAATCTTCTCCTAAAAACTGGAACCATACAAGCCATCCGTTTTTCTTTTCTGCAAGTGCTGATGAGTGGAGCCAGGCCCTTTTTTTTTTTTTTTTTTTT
>BFEA01000036.1:2190240-2208594 GCA_003427395.1 Chara braunii
GAGAGAGAGAGAGAGAGAGAGAGAGAGAGAGAGAGAGAGAGAGAGAGGAGGACGAGGAGGACGAGGAGGAGACAGGAGGGGGGTGTGGGGATCTGATTTCTTGTTTTTGTTGTTTTTTCCTAAATGCCCTGCGCGTTGGCGGGGGGCAAGTGTTCGAGTTCCTCGCCACCTCGCTCCGAGGCGCGTTTAAAGTCTTAAAAGGTTTTGACGCGCACGCGGGGGATTTGAACGTCCCCGTTTGAATGCGAATGCGCGTTCCGCGCGTTCAAATGGGAACATAGATGGGCAGACCGAAAATGGCAGTTGTGACAACTTCAGAATTGTGTTCCAGTCTTGTCCTGTTGCCTGGAATGCACATGTCTTATAGACTCGTACCATAATGATCCTTTTTTTTGTTTTCCTTTGTTTTTTAATCCTTTTCAAGTGAGGCCTGGTAAATCTTTGTCTGGTATCTGAAGGCAAAACTTTCCCGATTAGCATATTTCGCCGTGTACTCTATTTGAATGTCAATGAGAACACAAGAAGTGACAAATGCATCACAATGCCGGTGGCAGGCGGTGGTTTTCCACATGTGCCCAGTGGTCATATCTGAAGAAGACACAGTCTGTGCCGCCTCAATCTTGATGGCGACTGCTGTAATGCACAGGAGTAGCAGACAGAAGCTTGCAGAAATGCAGGCTGTTTCGCACAGCGTGACAGCGATCATCTCTGGACACGTGGTCTGTGCCTCGGAGTCTATCAGATCTCTTATCTCCGCGGGGGAAACTTCATTCTTCTTTTTCAATGGCCTTGTTCAATGCGCACGAGCACCAGACAGATTGGGGGGCCGAAGGGGAGGGTGTTTCTTGAGCTAGCCAGACAGATTGGGGGGCAGAAGGGGAGGGTGTTTCTTTCGCGAGATTATCGTTGTTGCCATGGTTATCTTTTATACCATGGCAGCGGCGGACAAGTGAACCGGACAAGTCCGGACACCGGAAACCGGATTTCCTGGTTTCATCCGAACGTCCGGATTTCCGGTATTTTCCGGCTAATCCGGACATGTCTGGATCAGCCTGTCCGGATCCCTCTCCGGATGGGTGTACATGTCCGGATTATTAAAAAAAAAAAAAAAAAGACTTCTATACAAAGTACTGCAAATGTGTTGAAAACAACGAAAAGGCCATGTGGCACAGGTAGGGGCGGGGAGGGGAGGTTATAGTGAGTACATGTCAACAACCAAGATGAGGGGGAGGAGGGCGAAGACGTGGAGGAGCAGCAGGAGGAGGGCAAAGACGTGGACGGGGAGGAGCGGGAGGAGGATGAAGACGAGGAACATGCCAACAAAGTTCTGGAAAAAAAGGAAAAAGGGTGCCACGTGGCATGAGCAGGGAAGGGAGTGGGGGAGGTTATATAGCAAGTACATGACGATGACCAAGACGAGGAGGAGGAGGAGGAGGAGCGGGAGGAGGACGCAGACATGGAGGAGGAGGCGGATGGAGGAGCAGAAAGGAGGAAGACCATGACAACAAAACGACGAGAGAGAGAGAGAGAGAGAGAGAGAGAGAGAGAGAGAGAGAGAGAGAGCTGCTTCCACTGCTCCTTTCTGGGCTCCTCGCGTGGCCTTCGCTGCACCCACTGCCAGCTCTCCTGCTCCTGCTCCGCTTCTGCTCCGTGCCTGCTATGGCCGCCTCGTTGCCCTGCTTCTTCCTCCCTATGACACTGGTGGTAGTGGCAGGCATGCAAGCTCAAACGTTGTTGTGGGAGGGGGGGCGGCCGAACCCGCAAGGCGGGAGGATGAATTCAAAGACTGTGCCCACTACGAAGCTGCCACGATGCAAGGATGACATTCAAGCGGGCAGAAACATAGAAGGAAGAAAACTTCCCACAGGCAAAAAAAAMAAATTCTGGCCCTACCGGATGCCCCTTCAGGGCCAAAAAAAATCTGCTCGTATTTTTTGGCTGGCGGCGAGACGAAACGCCCTGGACAGTGAAAAAAAAATTGGCCGTTGGCCAAAGGGTGTGGAATCCGGACCGGGATCCGGACACGTTCACCGGACACCGGACACCGGACGGTCTGGATCCCTGTCCAGAGGTCCGGATCCCTGTCCAGAGGTCCGGATCGCTGCCATGGTTTATACTACTTTAATAGTGTTTGTGGTTGTGACAGGTGGCAGCTGCAATGGACAGCTGCTGCGGCTATGTTCATGTGACAGTGGGTAGTGCTGGCATGACGATTGCAGAAGAACAGTGATGTGAACAAGCGTTGATTTCTTTGACATGCAGATGCCATAACACAGCACAACGAAAGTTTTGTTTCAGTAAGGGCGGCGTTTCACGACACGACATTCTAAATGTATCTGGTCACGATTGTGGTCCGAATACGCTCAGAATGTTGGATGTACCCAATGCATTTGTGCGCTTCGATACTGTCGAAATACATTGTACAATGTTGTGTAGTGGAACGATGCTGTAATTGTGCACATCAGCTCCCACTATAACTGGAGAGCCTTTTGCTTAAGGCCTCCCTTGTGTTTTCTTAAAAAAAAACTATGAAAAAGAAACTAGAGTACAAAGATTAAAAAATAACAAGATATAGCCAGCATGGCTCCGCCCGCGGCCCAAAGGGGTGGGGAGGGGACAGTATTAGTATTTCGATACCTGGAACAGGTCACGGCCGTTCGAAAGGAGCTGCGACAAACAGTTGCAGTGAAAAGGATAGAAGAGTTATCGTCCCAAAGGAACGGCAGGCCGAAGTCTCACTCGGGAATTGACTGTCGAACAATCGAGCAATTAACTTACAATCAACGAGTGAGAAAACCCAAAAGAGTGATTGTATTGTGTTTTTGTCGTTTGGAACTGAGAGGGATTTGTTTGTCAAGGATGAATTCACGTGAAAAGGCCACGGACTCATGCCCAACAAAGTCATAGCTGTACTGGTAGGACGTTTTAAATTCCGTAGTCAGCAACCTGCCCAGTTGTTTTTCGGAAGGTAGTAAATTCCGTAGTCAGCAACAAAGTCAGAAATCCTATACGAAGGCCAAACGAAAAAGAATGAGGCGAACCGAACGAATAACAATTGTTGCATACATTCAGAGGTTGTTGCCATGTATGCAAGAACTTGGACAACAGGGTGCATGAGAATAAACCGAAGATCCGCGAAGAATAATAACAATAACGTGGGTAAAAGAATCGAATGATTCGAATCACATGAAGGGCGCAACGCACGGGTGACAATGCCAAAGGGTGTCAGGGAACAGACGGGAAGGGCAACGCATGCAGCAGTTTGGCCACACTTCTTCAAGTCGCGAGCCGGGTTCGTTGTTGTCTTATTTAGGTACGTACCTGCAGAGGCGGAAGATGCCCGCTGTTCCGAGAAACAGTTCGCATCAGAAGCGACAGACGGTAAGATGGGGCACAGAACACAAAGAGAGAAAGTAAAGAACAACCAAGAAATAGAAAGCCCGGAAAAGAATGCAGAGGGAGAATAAGTGGCCACCAAAATGGAGCCGAGAGGTTGATAAGAGAGGATGTGATGTGGAAGATGACAACGACGTTTATTGCACAGAATTAAGACGCACACGCAAAGCAAATACAACAACCGGCACAGAATTCGGCGAACTTTGCGAAACACTCGAGATTCACAATGCACTGCATTTCGGACAATGGATTCAGGCGGTCCTCCGAAGACCACAACGACGGAGTGACACGAAATGAACATAGCTCTGAGTCAGTGCATGTTGCACGAAGAACCAAGAGCACAAAATGTTTGAAATGTTTGATGTATGCAACCCAGTCAACGTGAAAGTACATCGGATCGAATTTCTGACGACAGAAGACAGCAACCTAGTATGTGAAATCAACCCAGTCAACGTGAAAGTACATCGGATCGAATTTCTGACTACAGAAGACAGCAACCTAGTACGTGAAAGGAGTGAAGTAAACCCAAAGAAAGTGGGCAATGAACTTTGTAAACAGAGAGGAAGGAACATATTGAGCGGCCTGCAAATCCGAAGAGGCACAATGCGTCCACATCACGGGGGAGCATCGAGAGAGCGAGAGAGCAAAAAAGACCCGCAGACTCCAGGAGAGCAGATGCCAACCCCCAAATCCCTGCCGTGGGGATCCCCGACCCCCGCCCCTGCCATTTGACCCCTGCCACTGCCCCAAGCCCAAGTCAAAACCAATCAGCAGGCCAGGACCAGCATCGCAGAGAGGGGCTGCACAAAGCGCAGAGCCGCATCCGTACTCAATTGACATTTCGAGATTAGCAATCAGAGGGTTCATCATGGCTGCCATCATCATCTTCGATGGTGGAACCCGTAGAGGAGGAGCTGTCATCAGTGCTATCGTCCTCAGTGGTGCCATGAAATTCAGGAAACTCTTTTTCCGCTTCGATGTCACTAAGATCATAGTCAGGAAGCATCTCCTCCGGATCCGTAGACTCGGACTCATCTTCCAAATCCGCCAGCCATTCACTTCCGGTATGGTAATCCGCATCCTCGTCGATGTCCCCAGCATCAATGATGACACGCACCCGGCCTGCTCTGGTGGCAGCCTGGTGAAGCATCTCCTCCGGATCCGTAGACTCGGACTCGTCTTCCAAATCCGCCAGCCATTAACTTCCGGTATGGTAATCCGCATCCTCGTCGATGTCCCCGGCATCAATGATGACACGCACCCGGCCTGCTCTGGTGGCAACCTGGTGGCGTTTCGCTTCGGCCTCTTCGATCTGCTCGCAAGCACGTTCAACCCGCAGGTCCGCGTCCTCGTAGCACTGTCGGTGTGCAGGTCACTTTTGATTGACTGAAGGACGGAGTTGCTCTTGCAGAGCAATATAGGAGGCTGCAGCTGTCTTGTACTGCTCGAAGCTGGTGACATTGTTGTGGCCTTGGCCTTAGTAATCCACGAACAGCACGGCTTCAAGAGCTTACCAGTCATCGTTCCCTTCTTTCTTCGCAGCGAGCACAACAGTTATCTGTTGCAACCTGTGATTGCTGTCAATGGTAGAGTGCAGAGATTGCACGTTGAGGATGAATAGAAGACAAAGCTTCGACCCAGGTGCGCGGCTCTGTACAAAGTTGCAAAGAGGGGGGGGTTCAGAATGTGCAGGTCCAGGCTGAGGCTGCTGCGGGGGAAAAGGGAAAGATGGAGGTGTTGGTGGAAGAAACAAACGGCGCTGCACACGATGTGGAGCACCTCACAGTCTTGTTGATGATGTGTTTTTCCTAATGAGTAATGAATGCGGATTTTTTTGAAAAAAAAAAAAAAGAAGGTGGATGGCGAGTGGTCAGGTGCATGGTCGGTAGCAACAGAGTCGGATGTCGGTTTGCGCATCCGACTGCGAATGTATGCTTGGGAAACCCCGTCTGTCGCCGGTGTATGTGGCGATGAGGCAGTCTCCTATACAGGCTCTGAGCTATGGATTTGAAATTATGGGGCTCTCGGGCAAACGTGAAGCAATTTTATTGAGTCTAACGTACCTATAGATCTAGAACGGCACGTAATCGTCCTCGAATTTACAAAATTAATTTTCAGCGGAGACTTCGAATAAGCACGCAAGGCGTCTCGTCTTGCTGTATTCGTCTCGCAAGATGACTTCAATCAGCTCCTGCGAATCTTGGAGCGATCCATTATCACAGACTAAGTTATTACGATGTGGGATATGGTTGCGCTCGATCTTTCCTCTCGCAAGCAAAAAAGCTTGTCAGATGTGTTCAATAGGCTCAACCTGTTCTTCATTGTATAATAATGCGAAGAGCATCCAATTCAACATTTGTCTTTATGCCGATCTTATCAAAAATATTCGACTACAACTGAACTTGCCGCTGTGAGTCAGATGTTCGTTTGCGCGTTCGACTGCGAATGCATGCTTGGGAAACCCAGTGTGTCGGCGGTGTATATGTGGCGATGGGGCAGTCTTCGTTGCAGACCCGCAGAATCTGATGTGGAATTGGAACTCTGGGGCTCTCGGGCAAACGTGAAAGAATTTCATCGTGTCTAGCGTACCTACAGATCTCAAACGGCACGCAATTGTCCTCGAATTTACAAAATTTACAGCAGAAGACTTCGCACAAGCGCGCAAGGCCTCCTGCTATATTCGCCTCGCAAGATGTGGTCAATCAGCTCCTGCGAATCTTGGAGCGATCCATTATCACAGACTAAGTTATTACAACGTGGGATAAGGTTACGCTCGATGTTTCCCCTGGAAAGCAAAATTTTTGCCAAATGTGTTCAGTAAGCTCAACCTGTTCTCCATTGTAGAACAGTGCGAAGAGCATCCAATTCAAGATTTGTCTTCTACCTATCTTATCAAGAATGTTCGACCACGACTGAACTTGCCGCTGTGTTTTCCGATCGAGAGCACCAATCATTTTCCTATTCAACCAGATAGGAAGATCGTAGCATTGGATCTCATGATAGATCAGTGTTGCAGTCGGGGGAGAAAGCATTGCGACTTGTTGATGGTGTCATTGGTGTGCTTTGTGAGGCTTTGGCTATATATTCCGGGGGCTGGTGTGGAGGTTTGGATGTCAACAGAGGCGAAGAATGATGGTTGTTTTCGGTAGCTCCAAATGTAACAGTCAGGGACAAACCGTTGTTGCGTGTGTCAATTGCGAAGATTGATACCGGGGCGAGATGCTTGAGATGTTCGCGTGGTGGATTTGATCCGAACATAGGCAAAGTCGAAGGTTGATTATGGTTAGCAGGAAGAGAAGAAGGGAAAGATTCAGCGTGCGGGCCAAAGGCTGGAGGCCGATGTGGCTGGGCCGTCCGCACTAGGATTTTGCGGGCTGTTCCAGGGCAAGCAGAGACTTACTAGGGCTAGTGTCCGTATGAGCACAGTCCTCAGTCACATTGTACGGAGGCGTGGTGCCTGCGGTTTTGCAGATCTGGGTGGAACGTCGGCGCAATGAGGTTGTGATTTGAATGCCAAGACAGTGGGTGGAGTGCATTGTTGCCCATGATTTGCAGGTGGTGAGTCAGATTGACTGTTACTTCGCCGTGTCGAGAATGGTTGTCGCTTCTGGCACGCATTTGGGGGGCTTCCATGAGAATGGCCGGGAGGGATGCTATGGATGTCCAACAAAAGTGACGGTTGTGGAGGACGGTTACTGTATTCACAACAATTTGCACGCATTGATTGTCCTGCTGTCCCCTGTGCGGGTTCAGATCCTGTTGGCCCGGTGTACATCCTCGTCGTCATAAGCAATGAATCCCTCATCCCCGGAGGAATGAGTGGAGCGAAGGAGAGGCCGATTCCTGGGTTGGGATGCAGGTGGAGAGTTGTTCTCCATTGCAGAAGAGCGGTAGGATCCGTGGGAAGGAGCCGTGCAACTGAAAGGGAGGAGGTAAATACAGCACAGACATCACAAACAGACAAAGGCATCAGGAAGGTAACGAGTGAGCGCAATTGTCGTCGCAAGTGAAATTGCAAAGGGAGTTATGCCAGCAGTTCTTTGTATCCAACATTCTTTGTTCTTGTTGAACCGCCAAGAAGTGCAAAGGGACGCTGGACCCGGTTTCCAGCAGGTGCCGCTCCCCACCAATAGATGGAGCAGCCCGACAGATAAACCCTCAATCCAGACGGTTCTCTTACCACCGCCAGGATAGAGGGCTTACGCAAGGGCTTTAAAAAAAAAAAAAAAAAAAAAAAAAAAAAAACACACGAATAGATAGGGTAAGCAGTGTGTATAATCTGACTAAGCTTCCCTCCGAACCGTGCGTGCAAGATGTCGAAGCACACAACTCTCCATCCGTTTGGCAAGACTACGGATTGTTTCCCTTCCATTTTCATGTACTATGGAAACTCTGACGCCACACTTCGTGCCGGCATACGGACAAAAAAGTTGGCCCATTTCCAATTAGAAAGACGCTTAAAAAGAAGGTGCCTTAGATTAGAGAAAGAAACAAACAAAAGAAGAAGAAGAAGAAAAAAAAACGGCATCGTAGCTTCGCCTAATCGGCAAAATGAATGAATAGTAGGTTACCCTACATTTATTCATTTATTGAATTTAACTTCTTATTAATTTTTTTCACCTATATCACTCTTCACGACTCGAGCCTTTTCTTAAGTGTTCAATTTTATATGGATTAATATCATACATAATGAAATTAGAACCGAAGAGTAGACATACAAAATTATCATCAAATAATAACAGAATAGATCCATCATAGACTTCCGCCCCCACAAGGACATTACATGTAATTCATGAATGTATGAAGGCCACAAAGTGGGAGAGGCAGGATTTGAACCTACGTAGAAATATAATCTTCAACAGATTTACAGTCTGTCGCTTTTAACCACTCGGCCACTCTCCCGGAGAATTCAGCATCATGTAAAAGATTTAAAGCATCATTTAGGTAAATACATATTAGAATAGTAAAAACAGAAGCTTGTAATACAGCAAGACCTTTTTTTTTTTTTTTTTTTTTTTTTTTTTTTTTTTTTTTTTTTTTTTGGGTCTTTTGAGGTTATTTGAGATACGGGGGCCATTACCCGGCTTCGATTGAGAACAAACTGTGAAATAGAGGTCCTACGAATGCTCACTACTCTCAGGTTCCCTAACAAACCCTTCTAAGACTTCCCAACACCGTCTTACTCCCTGCTGAGTTCTTCCAGGCCTCACGCCCCCACCCTGCTGGGTTACAGGGCAACACAACTCGCCCCAGTTCCGACCAGCGTCATCCCAGCAGCGACCCTTGGTCGTCCCTTGGGATGCCCACCCCAAAGCATCCCCAAATCTCTCTACTAGGCCTCACGCTCCTGCATCAGCAGGTTACAGGGCGACGCCCCATCACCGGCCAGCATCGTTCTGGCATCGAACGGCCACATATCCTTGAGTATGACAGCATAAAAACTGCCTAAGATGGATTGCTAAGAAACCCTAAAGTCCTAAGACATTCATAAGAGCAACTGACTTATTTTTTCCATTCAGACTCTGCCGAGCCAAAAAAATATGTGTGTCAATAAGCCTCCCCATCACGAATCCGATAGGTGAAACCTATTCAATCCCCCTACGACCACCACCAACATGGTTAATTTTAGCACGAACCAAAGCTCTTCCAGGCCTCATGCTCCCATCAAGTTAGGTTACAGAGTTGCACCACCTTGCTCCAACACCAGCCAGCGTTGCTCCAGTTACGACCCCCGATGACCATTGGGACTGCCCCCGCAGACAGCTCCCCAGAGCTCTCTACCAGGCCTCACGCCCCCACTAAGCTAGGTCACAGAGTTGCGCCACTTGACTCCGGCTCCGGCCAGCGTTGCTCCAGCATCGATCTTCGAGGGCCACCAACTTTTTAACCACCCCTCGCAGGATCACAGATGGCTTGCCAGATAACACCTATTCCTACAACCTCCTCGAGAGGCAACCAAATGGAAAGCTATAGTAAACTGGATGGTAGATTTCTTCGAGCGAGATCGCCCCTCCCTCCCCCTCCCCCTTCCCCCTCAGCCCTATATTGCCTCCGCCGAGGAGAGTCACTCACTCTCCCTCGGCCCCAATATAGGACCAATCCTCTCCCCTCCTTTCCCCAGGAGCACGCAGTTCCCACCTAAAGCATGCCCCCCCGCCCCTTGCCCATTTCCGCCTGCAGGGACTGATGGACCCACCCACAGTCCCTGCCCCAAAATAAGGCAACCCCCTACTCCGCCCCTATCCTCTTTGAGACATTCACCCCCCACCTTGCGATGCCCCTGCAGGATAGAGCTCCCCCCACCCCCTTCCCACCGTTCAGCCCTCCGGGAACAATCCGATCCAGCCGACTACAGTTATTGATGACACACTTACCAAAATATCATTCGCTTGGATTTCGTTGGATTTTGTTGATGACGATGGACAACACCCCGAAGACGATAATAATGAGAATGATGGTGACAACCAACGCACCTGCTGATGGAGAGCAACATCTTATTGAAAATAAGTTGATGATGAGGATGATAATGATGAGGATGAAAACGAAAAGATGATGTTGATCATACCAAAGAGCAGCACCAACAGCCCCTATGATTACAAAGTGATGATGCTGCTGATGATGATCGTAATGATGATAGCGATGATGATGATGATGATGTTGATAGCGATGATGATGATGAAGATAATGATGGTGATGTCAGTAATGATGATGATGATGATGATGATGATGGTAAGGATGATGACGCATAGCGCCCTATGATGACTACAAGATGATGATGGTGTGATGACGAGCTCCTTGGATAATAACCTAAAGATGATGATGATGATGATGATGATGATGATGAGCAAAGTCGTATGATGACGTCAAGTTTTGCCACCCGTGCCGTATGATGGAGATAAATTTGACGATGGTGATACAACAGTGAGTGATGAGCAACTCCACTGATGCAAGACTCCTTGATAGTAGTAATGATATTAGCGCCGAACAGGAGTAAAGACCTCCGCCTTGATGATGATGACGAGCAGTATCCTGATGCTGATGATGGTGATGACGAGCAGCGACCTGATGATGATAACAAACCATTACCGTGATGATGATGTCAAATCACGCCATGTTGCTGATGATGGTGACGAGCAGCATTCTAATGATAATGACGCCGATGCTGGTGTTGGTGGTGATCAACGAGAGTGTCGTCGATGACAAAGATGTATACAAAAAAACCGAAATCATCGCACTCGATATCGCCTCCAGTCCTCCTCCCGCTCCACGTAAGCACACGCTCCTCCTTTTCGTTCGCGTCATACCAACCGCCTACCACAACACTACGCAGACCAAGGAGCAGAAGCCATAAGAGGGCTGCAATTCTCAATGAGACCCACCTCCTGTCGAAGGCAAGTTCCCCTTCACCCAACGTGCTAACCTGTAACACCACTGGATGAAGCGCAAAGCCGGAGAGATGGCACCAAAGTGCTTTCAAAAGGCAGGCAACACCGAGTCACGCTCCATCCTCCTGCCCTCCCGCTGTCTGATCTCTACTTCATCACTACCCCATCACCAACGCGCCGACATACCAAAATTGTCCACGTCATATCCAACCGCCACTTTGCGCTCGCGTGTTTTCAACCTATAGGGTGCCACAGGACTGCTCATGTGAGAGTGTCAACCCGGCGGGGCGCAGCGCTCCCGGAAGCGCTGCGCCCCGTGCCCGCTTGACAACAACACCTAACTCTTAACCCAGTTAATGTGAGAAGAGGTGCAAAATGAGCTAAATACATTATACGTCGTCAGGATGTCCTGGATGCAACAAACCAACGTAGTGCATGACCAACCACAAATGTTTCCAAGTACAACCCAGCCTGGAAGCAGTTTGACTTTGAGACTTATTAATTGTGATTGCAAAGGCAACATACAACGAGAACTGTCTGCGTTTCCACAGGAAACCAGCAAAGTAGTCCGAGTCGAGAGTAAGACTATGAATGACAACAATTTTATGACTAGGAAGAATTGTGGCCTCAATGAGTCGTCTTTGGACCGACTTGTTAACAATTAGGCGAGTGCCATTGCACATTCCCATTTATCAAGAGAGGTTCTTGAGCAACATGAGCGGAATGCCTTTTTTGATGTGGAGGACATGCGGTGGCAAGCCTGAGCAATCGAGTTTGTTGAGGTAACTCCACACGAATGTTTAGACTAAAGGAGTCCATAAGTGTGCTATCAATTGACTCGTGAATTATATCTGGTTGTGGGAGGTCCTCTAGAATGGCATTATTGATAAGATAAGCAACATCGTTTTGGGGACAGAGAACGAACTTGCCTGAAAGGTAATCATGATCGTTGAGATGTTCAATGAGGTCTGGAAATGTCAGTTGATGAGTTAAAGAATGTCAGTTGATGAGTCCAAGAATGTCAGTGTTCATGCAAATTTTTTTTGGCAAGTCGATTGCGATCTGCAGGGTCTATGAGGTCATGTTCCTCGTCGCAGACCCGCAAAAAAAAAGCAGCGAACTTTCTTGTGACCTCGTTATCCCCACGGCAGAGCGCCCTCATGTTATTTTGCAACCCTTGTGTTTTGTACAACCCCCACAGTGGGGGTGCTTTCATGGAAGCGCTGAATTGGTCTGCCCGACAGACTCTCCTCACATCCGGGAGAACTTGTCTGAAGTCGCATGTGAGCAGCAGAACCTTGTCACCAAAGGGCTTGTCTATGCGGCAAATGTTTTGCAGCGTGCTTAACGCTTTCAATTGGGCACAATGTGTCATGGGGACCCTATCCCACTGAGTTGAGCAAACTCCCTTTGTTTTGGGATCAAAAAAAATTTCTTAGCATCTGATTGAAAAGATAGGTGAAATTGAGAATGAAATGTTCAATCACCAGGAAGGATTAGGGAGGCTATCCCGCTCGACGCAACGGTCAAGGCGATGCATTGGTCTTGACTACGAACGTCAACAAGTATTATATTGATGCAAAACGTCTTTTGTCCGTGCCAATAGGAGCATCCACAGAGACGAGAGTCCGATTGAGGACAACATCGACAACGTCATCCACGAACTCTTTCTGAGAAGGGCGAAACGAAGGGTAATTTGTGTTTCATTGGGTCTCCATATTGTGTTTATCAGACATGATATTTTCCCGAATGAGTTCTGGTATGCCATGCATAATTATTTCATTGCGCAACTGTTCAGCAACACGGTGAGTTTTTGGGTCCGGGAATGACAAACCGACAAATGCCATGCTCGTTTTCATGTCACAAAGTTAAATGTGGATATCAAGCAAGGTAAGGGCTTGCAAAACCTTTGGAGGAATTATTCCAGTGCTTTGAAAAGAGGGTCATGGGGTCAAACACAGGGTCATATGCAAGCAGCATGTTGAACACTTGCCTGGTTTGGTGTGACATATAGTGATGAACAGTCGTTTCCATATCCTTATCGTACTCGAAGTTGTTGTCAAGTAGGCGAAGATGCTGGCATGTTTCACGGAATGTCGGTAGTTGGCGGTTTTCCAACGTTCTCAAGTCAGCAAAAGATGTTGTGCCGCGCGAATGCGCATGTTTCAGCAAGATCCAAAGACAATAAAGGTCACTCTAAGCAAGATATACATTGTGGAGGCGCCCAACTTTGGGGAACAGTCCAGCTCTGCCGTTGGATGAACATCGCTTCCACCGTTTTTGTTTCTTATGCCATGTGTGTGTTAAAGTGATTTCAACATACAACAGGAAACTGTGAGAGCTAGATGATTTTAACTCCTTGTTAAGTTTCATCACCACAGTGACTGTCAGTTTCGTGCAATCAGGGTCGGCATCGACCGTGGTCTCCTCCTGGCTGTTCTCAAAGCAAACTGGTTCATCATCCTCCAAGTGCAGGGTTAATCTTTCAACGGGTCACCATTGTTGTGCTATTGGAAAGCTGAAAATTCTCCAGGCCCCAACACAGAGCATATTCCGATATTTGCGTATCTCGTTAATATCCTGTTGTCTTTTTAACTCAACAGTCATAACTTTGTTCTTTTCTTTGAGGACATATTTATAGAGGTACTTGCAAACCAGTATGTTAGCCCAAGACTCGACATTAATGTGTGAGTTGAACCGTAAAAGGAGGTAGCCATTGTACGGCACGACTTGACCGTTGTCATAAACAATGTCGTCGTTGGAAAGTGTGCAGCCCTCCTCATCTGGTGAGCGGCGCTTGTAAACAGGGTATCCTTTCCTGGTTTGGAAAGTTGTGTGGGACACGAACGACTTAGGAAAGCGTTTTGTGCACCTCTTGTCCCTCGTACAACCGACTGTAGTGCAACACCGCGCATCTAGTGGATCATAAACTTAAACACTTTGTCTCAGAGTTCGCCGTCAACAGGTATTTCAACAGATATCACTTCGTCCACAACATCCGGATGTGGCAGTTTGCCAGTTTTGTCAACTATGACGAGGATGTGTGCGGGGGGCAGACCACGTTTTTGAAACTCAACAGTGGAGAAACCAACACTCACTCTGCCAAAAATATGCTTGTCTTTGATTTCATTTATGAACTGTTGGCGGTGTCCTCGGAAGGCACGAGCAAGAAGGTCTGACATATCGTTGGGCACTTGACCTGGCAACAGTGCATCGATAAAATCCGACCAATTGTTGTTGCAAGTCATTGTGATGAAGAGATCTGGTTTTCCGTTCAGAGCACAATGTGCGTTTTCGTTTTAGAAATTACCCTGATGACAATAAGGGATACGACCCTTTGCATTACGTACTTTTGTTCCCTGCTGGAGATGATAGTTGGAACAGCAAACCAGGCAGTTCAAAAGGCAACTCGGACAGCATCACTGCGAGATAGTTTTATGCATTCCACTTGCACGAGAGGGCTGCTGAGCGGTTCACTCTTCTCTGCGCAAAGCGCCTGCTGCAAAAAATATCGCTGCATGACATTTGCTATGATGAAAACTCATCGTCAGAACTACATAGATTTCAACCAAGACAAAATACGCAGTGAACACTACAAAGAGCTGCGAAAAGTTGTTGAAAGCAGTCAACATCATAATGGCGCTGGCACAAAAGTCTTTCTGCCATCAACATTGACAGGAGGTCTGTGTTACACGACAAAAAAATATTACGACGCCATGGTTGTTGTTCATAAGACCTGCACTTCACTTGGCAACGACTTGTCGGGAATAAGTATGCACGACTCGAGCAGCCCCTCAGGTTTGTTGTACCGGCGGCCGTGCTCGTGCTGTGGACAGGCATGGGGATTAAGCACAATCATGAGATTGTCTTGCAGTGAATCTGGGATACTGTGATAAGTTATGAAGTCGCGGACGTATGCATTGCATTCTTCTACGAGGGCGTGAAGGCAAGCAAGCAGGTTGCGAATGCCCCGAAGCTCGGAGTCGGTCGTTTTACTACAAAGATGCATCATGTTCATTCTGATGTTAGTAATAACCTTCATGTCTGTAGGGTTGTGAATGTATATTTGTGAGTACTGCGGCTGATGGTTAGACCCGGGCTCTAAAGCCCTGATCCTATGAAAAACAGGGTCTTCGATCTTCAGTTGTCCTTCGTACCCTTTCAAACCTTGATCGACTTTCTTCATATGTGCAGACAGGAGACACAAAGCGTTGTTAAACTTTCGGGAATTTGCATGCAAAAGCCTGCCATCTCGAGAGTCTTCGGTCCACAGCGACAGTATAGAGTATGCAGGTGTTCCAAGAGGGGGCATCTCTCAAAGTTGGCATTTGGTCTTGCCCTTGCGACGAGAAATTGTGGACCACGCATGTTCATGGGGCCAAAGTTGGGCGCCACAATACTGGCACAGATGACGTTGACCCAAAGAGTAAGCACCACCCTGCCGGCGTTGTGAAAAAGTTGCAGGTGATTGTGAATTGCATAACGGTAATCCGCAAAAGCCAATAGAGGTGGCAGCGGTGCAAGGATAGATGACACAAAGTCCGAATTGGACGAAGGAACGAGTTGAGAGACTGAACAAGATTATTCCTCAAAAGCATGATGTGCAAATGCGGTGATGTAGGGGAGGATGATGCAGTGTTTTGGACATGTGAGGATGAGCGTTGGAGCCCTCTATGCAAAATGTGAATGTGCCTCGCAAGCTGTATCCACCTGGCGCTGGTTCTGCTTCGTTTTCTCTCTCTGTCGTAATCTCTTTGTCTTTGTTGTGAGAGCACAAAAGCAAAGGGTTGGGTTTCCTTGCGTTGTTTGTGCGGGATGGAATCCCGTTGTGTGAATGCACTTTGGAGAGCTTTGCTCGGCGGAGCGCACAAGCAGTAACTAATGGTGATGGCGTCGGTTGTGAATTGGACACTACAACGATGAAGTGAGCAGCCGCCAGCAGGTGACGCATGTATGTGCTACACACGAAGGAGCGGGTGGAATACGGCGGCAAAACTCAAAATTCAAAGTTCATTGAGAGGCTATGTTTCCAATATTCTTTCCCAGAGTTGCATAGCAATCCTTTCGCCGCACAACTGCAATAGGCATGCAAGTAGACTGGAGTTGATTATCCGAAGTGACAACATGTCCGTCCCCTGACATGTTGGTCCGAGTTGTTTGTGGCGTTAATATAAAATTGCACCCGAGTTGAGAAAAATGATAAGAGAGGACAACATATCATTTTGTGGTATGGTAATATGGTCAAAGGGTGCACAACGGTCGGCCCGCGAGACAAGATGTGTGTCGTGCATCGAAGGTGATGTTGCACGTGTTGCAAAATTGTTTGAAAGGAGGAGGCGATGCGTGAGTAAGAACTTGTAAAAAAAAACGGGGACTTGAGCAGTTTGTGATTTGGTGATAAGGCGTTTGCTGCATACTACGTCCAAGCAAATGAGTCTCACCATCATTGAAGCAAGTGTGCAACAATTGATGATTATCTACATGGGGAAAAAAAAGAGTAGGTAATTGCAATGTGTTGGTCATATGAGGACGGTGCTGCGAAGCCGTAACTGGCATCTAACATCGCCTTCTCTTTGGTTTCCTCGTCCAAGGTGTACCTTTCTCTAATGCATTTGCGTTGCACGACGGGAGGTCATGCAGCGCGTGACGACAACTCACCTGAGATGGAGGGTTGTTAGCACCTTCGAGGTGTGGAAGGAGTGGACTGTCTACAAAGTTGGGCGAAGCAGTTGCGGGTGCAAAGGGAAACTAAGACTGGTGGACTGCTCCTGAGAATGGCACAGGTGATCAAGTGAGTGGAGAACACGGACAAAAACCTGGATGAGGATTGTGGATAGGACTGAATGGAGTAGTGTGAACATCTTGCGGGTGGATTATCTCTACTGTTTGAGGAAGATGTTGCAATGTAGTTGCAAGGTATGCCCCGACATGTAAAGCAGCGTCAACGTCGCGATTGCAGCAGTTGTTGCAGAGCCGCAGATCATGGGAAGGATATGAGCAATATGTGAGATGCCATCGAATGATTTATGCAACATGAAAGCCTCTCTCCAAGGTACAGGACGTGGAGGTGGGCCCGTATCAACGAAGTCGGTACTATCTATAATTGTGCGCAAGGCATGCAACAGGAAACGATTCAACTGGTTGACGACACGAAGGACAAAAGATCACAAACAAGATCCTTGAGACAGAAGAAAGATACAATTTGCAGACGACCAGTTAAACATGTTATTATGTGTGCATCGGGAAGCGTGTGAAACAACAGTTGAAGGTGTAACATTGAGATGAAACTTGTGATGCAAATAATAAAATAGAAAGGAAATATAAACGGTAGTCAAGTCCCGCCTGCCATCAAATTTTAGGTCCAGAAATTGAAAAACAATATTATCACTATGCGCGTTGCCATAATAATTGTCCTCGTAGAAAACAACACAAATTCAACGAGAACACCGTACGAATACGTGAGGGAGAGAGCACATAAAAAAGCGAAAGGGAAGAGAATTCAAAGTAGTGTGCAGAGCAATTGGAACACACATTAAAGCTCACCGTCGACAATTCAAACAAAACAGAGAAACGAAGTAGAGAATATGTGAAGGTCTCCAAAATTGGAAGGGGAAAAAGAAGAGTTCCGCCAGAAACAGAACACAAACGATTTCAGAAAGCATGTGACACCATGTATGTTTTTAAAAACAAGGACAAAGAGAGTATCAAAAGTGTCAGCTTAGGTGACAAATCATTCAAAAAGTAAGTGACATCATGTGTTTTCAAAAACGTACAGAGAGAGGAGCAGAAGTGTGCAGTGATACGGTCCTCAATTTGTGAATTGTGCCTAGTCCGGAGAGAACCAGCATGAGCTAGTGAGACCAGACACATCTCTTAACTAAAGTAATATACACACAGTTGGTCAGGTAGCTGTTGACACAGATAGCAGAAAAAAGCATCGGAAAGCCTCAACGGTGTGATACTCCTCGCGAGAAGATCATCAAGTCGTCATTTGCGCGACCAGTGTTTGGCAAATCCAATCAACAAAACGTTAGTTGAGATGACAAATCATTCAAAAAGTAGGCGAGACCATGTGTTTCCAAAAATGTACAGAGAGAGGAAGTGTGCAGTGATAAAGTCCTCGATTTGTAAATTGTGTTTAATCCGGAAAGAACGGGCAGGAGCGATTGAGACCAAAAACATCTCCTAACTAAAGTAATGTACACACAACTGGTTAGACAACTGTTGACACAGATAGTCGACAAAAACACCGGAAAAACTCAACGATGTGATGTTTTTAGTGAGAAGATCATCAAGTCGTCATCTGCAGGGCCAGTGGTCGGCAAATCCAATCACAAAAAAACGAACAAATCCTAGGTAGGGAACAACAACCACATTGAGCATTAGAGCACATAGCAGGTTGTTGTTCGTGGGCAAATAGTGCACAATGGGCAGCAAAAGCTGCAGAGATGAGCAACACACCGGCCAACACGCAAGTCTCCAACCCCGCGACTGGTCTCACGGTACTTCCATCGATAGGATGAGCAAAATGAAATGAATTTTCCGCTAGAACGTCGAAACATACACTACCACA